>VSMD01083479.1:0-44513 GCA_008750895.1 Mirza zaza | reverse complement strand
GTGCTCTTCCTATAGTTATTACAAAAAGTTGTCTTTGGTTAGAAAAAAGCTGGCCTGATTTGAGAAAACATTACTGGAAAGTCTATTCTATTTCTTTCGAACTTATGAAGAACCAGTGTGAAATTTAAAAAACAAAACCAATAGCAACAATGAACAGAAAAACCCTTCTCTTCTTAGGAGTGCTAACATACCCTTCTTTGTGGAAAGAAGTCAAGAAAGCCTCTAACCCACTGCTCATAGGGCTAAAGAGAAGAAGAATGTATACAAGTGTTCCTGGGTTAATATTTCATTTGCGTGTGCTAATCAGGAGAAATAAGAACTAACTACACATTCTTTACCTCTTCTCCTGTGGCATCTAAGACACCGTCTCCTCCTTGGGCCCTTTTCTCAATTTCCCTTGCTCTGAGACCCTCCTTCGCAAACCCTATATCCGACAACAGCTCAGTGAATTGTCGTTTCAGGCTGGCCATTTCCTGAAAGAAGTGGAAAAGGCTGTAAGCAAGGACATCAACATGGAAGGTAAGTGTTAAGTCTTACAATAATGAGTGACTACAAAAATGTATTACTTCAGTGGATAGCACGGAGGCTCATAAGGATTCACCACATGGTAGTATTCACTTATACAAACTGGCAGACAGAGTGAAACCGTGACATAGAAATACAAAAATCCAGAAAATCCAAAGACCATTTTTTTAACTGTAGATTATATTTTTAAACACTTTCATTGGGTTTTGGGTAGGTTTGATTTAATTGGTCTGGGGTGGAACCTGGCATTCATGTGTTTGTTTTGTGAATCTTTTTTTTTGAGACAGAGTCTCACTTTGTTGCCCAGGCTAGAGTGAGTGCCATGGCGTCAGCCTAGCTCATAGCAACCTCAAACTCCTGAGCTCAAGCAATCTTTCTGCCTCAGCCTCCCAAGTAGCTGGGACTACAGGCATGCGCCACCATACCTGGCTAATTTTTTCTATATATATTAGTTGGCCAATTAATTTCTATTTATGGTAGAGACGGGATCTTGCTCTTGCTCAGGCTGGTTTCGAACTCTTGACCTTGAGCAATCTGCCTGCCTCAGCCTCCCGGAGTGCTAGGACTACAGGCGTGAGACACCGCACCCAGCCATTGTGAATCTTAACAAAGAAAATTTGGTTTAGTATCAATATTCTCATTTTGGTGAGAGGTAAGGGGATTAGAGATGGTCATAATCCCCTTTGAGAATCTGATGAAAGCTATGACCCCTCTCTCCAGAATAATGCATATTTATTTAAACATACAACTTTGCATACAATTTCAGGGGTTTGTGGATCCAAGTTAAGAGTGCCTGGTATAATTATTGCAAAAACTGACTTCCAGTAAGCAGTTATCTTCAGAGTACTTATATTCTACCCTTATAAGTAGATACAGATTTACCAAAGAGAGGAAAAAGAGGTCAGTTGCAAGGTTTAGTACAGAAGGCATGATGCTATATGGCTCAGGGGTCCATTTTACACAGCTGCTAAAGCAAAACAGATTCCAGAAATAACATTTTCAATGTCAAGATAGGACTGGCAAGCTAAAGTTACAACATCCTCTGGCAAGCTACTATAATAGAAAAGGAGGAGAACAAACAGCCACAGAAAAAACTCACCTGCAGAGCTCTTCCTGACAAGAAGTTTTGTCTGCAGTAATTATAACTTGCACGCACACCTTCTTTTGTACTTAGCTGCCATCCCTAAATTTTGGAGAAAATCAAACTGAACTTATTTTGTCTTTATTGCCGACTTTGGTAATACAGCTAAGCTATTAGGTTATATGCTTACCTTATATGCTCGTAGAAGGGCTAGATAATCACTGTTTGCGAATGCAAATTCCAGCTTTTTCTGGTTAGCTTCCTCTTTTTTATCCCAGGGAGATACCTAAAGGAGAAAAACTGGATTTAAAGGACACATTTGATCTGAGGTTTCAAATGGCACTTTCCTGTTGCTGAAGCCAGATGCCCTGGGAGAGCATTTTGTGTGGAACAAAGTATAATCAGTGGGTGAGCGGATTAAAGATAATTATGGTGGTAGCTGGCAAGCTAACAGTCTTATTTGTCCTATGAGTCCATCTGTCTACCCAAAATAAGCTCTTCTAGGTCTTTTATTTTCAAGTGGCAAGAGTCATCAAAGAGCCACTCATTCTAACACTACATCTAAAACCTAGAATTCTGTTATCTCTGAGGTATCTTTATTTTACAGGTTCTTGTTTATCTTTTATATTTGAATCTCTCTTGCTTCTGTAACGGTAACTGATGTTCTCCTCCTATTTTTTGAAATAATGTTTACAGGTCTTCCTTTTCCCTATAAATTTGTAAAATTAGCAGAATTTTCACTGCTCTAAACATACTAGTTCTTTAATCCAATGATGTTCCTCTGCTTTCTCAAGCTCTAAAGACACCAGCATGGGCTGTAGTAGTTGCTCATAGCAAGCTAAACCAAGGTCCTGGCTGCAACACCATTGAAAATCATTGTAAACCAACTACAGTGCTACTCTCTAATTTTTGTATATTTAAATAACTTCAGAGCTAATACAACAGCAATAAAATTTTAGTTTCTACTTTAAAGTACAATTCCTTCTTTTTTAAGAAGGTGAGTTGGAAAAGGATTACATATGGAAGATTAATATTATATTTACGGAGCCCAGCAAAAAAATAAAAATAAAATAAATAAAATAAAGGCAGCATGACATTCCACCCAACAGCAGAATATCCATTCTTCTGAAGCACACATGGAACACCTTCTAAGATAGACCATATGCTTGACCATAAAAGGTTTTGTTTTTTGAGACAGGGTCTCACTCTATTGCCCGGGCTAGAGTACAGTGGCATCATCATAGCTCACTACAACTTCAAACTCCTGGGCTCAAGCGATCCTCCTGCCTCAGCCTTCTGAGTAGCTGGGACTGCAGGTGTGTGCCACCGCTATCAGCTAATTTTTCTATTTTTTATAGAGGCGGGGTCTCGCTGTGTTGCTCAGGCTGGTCTCTAACTCCTGGCCTCAAATGATCCTCCTGCCTCAGCTTCCCAAAGTGGTAGGATTACAGGTGCGAGCCACCACACCCAGCCAAATCTCTAGTTCTTAATCTTTATTTGGGGCATGGATCTCTTTGAGGATTAAATAAAATTGTGCCCTGAAAAATTCATATCTGACATACTCACAAGGACATTTTTAGGGGGCCCACACACCCCAGTCCCCTTTGGTCCCCCATGATCCCTTTAGAGACCTATGGAATAAACTCGTTTAGATGAATATTATTTACTTACAAAAGGAGACTTAAAGGCCAAACTGGCAGCAATGGTGAGGGCAGGATCCAAACAGCGGAAGATAGACCCAAGTAGCATCAGTTTGCCGATTCTCACATCCACGGGCAGAGAGGCCAAGTGATAGCCTAGAGGGGTCAATTTTTCATCTGGAGTTAATGCTCCCAAGTCTCGTAATCGTATTTTTGAGGCACGGAGAGAATCTGCATGTGGAGGTTCAATGAGCCGAGAGAACACAGTCTGGAGATTATGAGCGTTAAACATCTCTAAAATTTTAATTCTGGAAAAAGAAAACAAAAAGAATAATCTGTCAATTTTATTTCTGGTAGGATGACACAGAGGAATAGTTTCTTTTTTGAATGACAATAATTTACAATTTCCTGTATATATGCTTTTTTTTCCTTTTTTTTTTGAGATGGGGTCTCGCTCTGTCACCTAGGCATCATCATAGCTCACTGTAACTTCAAATTCCTGGGCTCAGGTGATCCTCCTGCCTCAGCCTCCTTAGTAGCTGGGACTACAGGTGCGCACCACCATGCCCAGCTAATTTATTTGTACTTTTGGTAGAGATGGAGTATCACTACATTGCTCAGGCTGGTCTTGAACTCTTGGCCTCAAGCAGTCCTCCTGCCTTGGCCTCCTAGAGTGCTAGGATTACAGGGGTGAGCCACCTCGCCCAGCCCCCACATGTATTCCTAAGTTCTAGAGCAATCCATGCTCTGCAATGTAAGAGATCTTTATGTGCAGAAAGTTAAAAGGAGTAGCTCTTTCTTCACAAATGAATGAGTTTATCCATGTCCATTCTTTTTTTTTTTGAGATAGAGTCTCACTCTGTTGCCTGGGCTAGAATGCCATGGTGTTAGCCTCAAACTCCTGGGCTCAAGTGATCCTTCTACTTCAGCCTCCTGAGTAGCTGGGACTACAGGGATGCACCACCATGCCCAGCTAATTTTTTCTATATATATTTTTAGTAGGCCAATTAATTTCTTTCTATTTTTAGTAGAGACGGGGTCTCACTCTTGCTCAGGCTGGTTTCGAACTCCTGACCTTGAGCAATCCACCTGCCTCGGCCTCCCAGAATGCTAGGATTACAGGTGTGAGCCACCGCGCCCAGCCCATCCATGTCCATTGTTAGCAAAATGTCTTCTAGAAGGAAAAGGAAAACTTGGAACCTAATAGGATGAGAAACACTTAGCTCTTTTGGAAGCAGAACACAAAAATTAAGATATAACCTTAGACACAGCTGTTCCAATGGCACTCTTTGTATTTCTGGTAGCTGTTGCTTTAGAAGCTGGTGATTGTAGTGATGGCTAGTGAATAGATGGAAGCAGACCCCAGATGCAACACGGCCTGCTCGACCTTTTCTTTGCAGAGCATTGGCCTGAGATACAAAAGTATCCTCTAGACTTTCCATCCCTTTGCCGGCATCATATCTATAAAGAAAAAGAAAATATAAAGTAGTTATTTTATAAAAATGTAGCTAAGGCTACTTGGCATGGACAGAATAGATGAACCACCTTACTCCTATAGAAGGACACGGTGCCCTGTGTGTTCTGGGACAGTTGGAGTCCCTGGTAGAAATAGCCAGTAACGATTTCAATGGTATGAAGTGCCACTACACAACAGTTTCTTTATTCAATTTTTTTTTCCAGGCACATGTAAAATCACGTGAGAAAAAGAGAGGAAAAGTAATTCATTGCTTCTAAGGTAAAACCTTAAGCTTTCCACCCTTGTTTTGACTTTAAGATTCATGGTCCTGGCTATAGAGTTACTCACACATCCACATACAGTTTTCCTAAAGAAAGTATTATTTCAAATAGTAACCCATGCAGCTTAGCAGCATTAGCCATTAACAGCTGTGCCTTCCTAAACCTAAATAGGGCATCCTTAGCCCCTCCTTTACATCACCAAAAGAGAATACCTCTTTTCTTTCATTTTCCCAGAATCGATAACATAGACAACATCATCGATAGTTATGGATGTCTCTGCAATGTTGGTGGAAATTATAATCTTAGTTACACCTGTAGGAGGTTTTACAAACACAGCCTGCTGCTCTTCACTGGATAGAGATGAATGAAGTGGATGAATAACACACCTGAAAGGAAATAAAAGCGCATTAAGTATTGTAGCCCAAAGCACTAAAGTTGGAGTATAGTGAGTGAATTTCTACTGAAACTAAAAATATGATTCCAAGTATCAGCAGCTTTTCTACAACCTGTCCTCAAGGCCCAGCTCTTCTAATGGGAAGGTTCTTTCTGAGGCTTACAAAATATTTACTTAGTTATCAAAACTAAAAATCTAGTACCAACTTGGAAAAAATGCTAGAGTGTATGTAATTAAGTAGTAAATAATCAAGAGGATTGCTATCCTCTTGATATCCTATAAGTAACAAACCGAGAGCATACTAACTAGCAAAGAACCATTTTTTCCTTGCCTTTAAATCCAGAGAAAGCGAGGCAGAGACAATGATGTAAGCTAAACAATCTCATTCTTACACTTCTAGGGAGTGTTCGTTTGTCAAATAGTTTTCTCCTTAGATATGATGGCATACCCAGTGTGTCTTGCTATTGGAAGAGGAACCACTGAAAATGATTTTCTCTCAAAGTGGCAGGATTTCCTTGTTGTTACTAATGCTGGCTTCCCCGCTACCTACCCCAGCTCCCTGGGAATCTGGCAACTTGTAGTTATACACAAGTTTGCCGAGTCACTATGCCAAGTAAAGAGAAATCGTTTTCTTTAATAAAATGGGAATAGCTGATTTCCTGGGGCAAATTGGTTTGTTCGTTTCTAGCTGGCATAAACAAACGTATGCTTGAAGAGTGATGCTAGTTTTAAAGAGGGCAATAACTATAAAAGAGACCTTTCTGGTTATGCATTTTTGTAGACAACTACAATGGATGACTGAGGATATAGAAAGCAATTAGCTTACCGATTACTACGTCTGTTGTTGAAAAGAGAATTAGACTGTAGCTGTTCGTAAAGCATTTTGATTTCTGCCAGCCCAGGTAAAAATACAAGTATAGCACCTGAATACATATATAAAAAAATATAATAAATGCAAAAAAGGAAAAACTAATACAGATTATTAAGCTCTTTTAAACCAAAAAATACAATTTTCTGAGAATTTTTCACTTTCAGTTTTCTTTGTAAAGTCCCCAAGTAAATCATGCTTTTCATACATTCTCTGACTTAATAAGGGACAAAATGGTGTAATATTATCCTCTACAACAGGAAAAACTGAGATGTGGAAAAGCATAATGCCTCTAAATACAGTGCCAAGAATCATTAGCTAAGCTCTTCATTTATAACATACTTCTTCAGTACAGTGGCCACAGACGTTTTATTATCTTTCTAACCTTACAAGACAAAAAGGTCTTCTACTAATAAATAAAATCTATAAATATTTTACTGGAAATAAAAAAACTATAATTGCTGGCAATTAATCTAGTAATCTAAATTCAGATATATTTTAGAGACAGAATATTAACTAACTATGGCATATTAACAGTCTATGGGCTTTTACATTTTACATGAGAGAAAATAAGCAGTGACAACTGAATATAGCATTATTTCTGTGATAAGAGCTGTCACTTAACAATAATCACCTTCTTTTGTTTTATTCTGAAATGAAATTGATGTCTTCTTTACTAGCCTCTCCTTTAATCTCACAAATTATTTGTTGGGTACCTATGTCAGCTCTGTGTGAGGTGCAGTGGGATATAAAACAAGGATCTGCCCACAAAGAACTCATTACCTATTATTTAGTCACAGTTATCCTCCCCATGAAATAAATAGGGAATCTAAATTATTATAAACATTGAATTCTGAAGAAGGCTGAAGAGATCTTGCAGCATTTTTAATACTTCAGAGTATACGAAGAACATTGACATATATTATCTCATTTAATCCTCCTAGCCAGCCATTAAGAAGGTTATTAGGACCCCTACAAGTGACTCAATAACTTGCAACTCAGGTCACAGAGTCAGTAAGCATGGAGCTTGGACACAAACTTAGGGTTTTGGCACCAGATCTGTGCTCTTTCCGTTACATACCCCATGCCCCTCTCCACTGAAAAATAATCTATGTGGATGGAAAAAAATTTGTCCCTATGTGCCCTATGATCTGCTCTGTCCTCATGGCTTGGCCACCTGTGTCAGGGATATCTTTTAATATTCACAAATATCTCACTGACTCCCTAATCACTATATTTACTCTGCTTTGAATTCAGATAATTTTGTAATATTTCTTTTTGGCTGCTATGCTTGATTTTTTCAATGATAGTCTTTCCCTTTCAGATGAAACAAGATATTTAGTCCAGTGATAATGCATTAGCCAACACTGACTACTTGCCAAAAAAGCAAAACAAGGCTCTTTTAATCATTTTATATGGCTCACAAATCTCTTTAGAAAATACCACATAATGATTAAAGCAGAAAAGAGCAGCCATTCCCATTTCTCTTAAGTACCATATGAGCATATAAAGTATTAATAATTTTTGATCCATTATTTCATTTAATGATAACCCAGCACTGGCTGCTCTTCCTTTATTCATGCAACAAATATTTACTCTGTTCCTAAATATTCCGGGCACTGTTCTAGGGTATGAGAAATATAGTGGTGAACAAGAAATCTCTATTCTTAAGGAGCTTACAGTCTATTGAAGGAGACAGTAAGCAAAACTCTCATTTCAGACAGTGTTAAGTGCTACAATGGAAATAAAAATCATTTTCGGGTATTATGATAGAGAATGGGGCAACACAATAGAGTGGTCTGCAGAGGTGACATGTGAACAGAACCCTGAATGATGTGAAGGAATCAGTTATGAAAACATCTGGGTATTCATTCTGGGAGTGAGAGGCTGCAAGTGAGGTTAAGATGTTCACCGGGATGGGAAGACTGAGTAAGGGAAAAGTAGTGATTGCTGTGTTGTAGTAGCAGTAGTAGTAACAGTGATCATAACAATAGTAGTAACTGTACAGTTGACCCTTGAACAACATGGATTTGAACTGCACAAGTCCACTTATACAGAAATTTTTTTTCAATAAATACTTTCGAAAATTTTTTGGAGATCTGCAACAATTTGAAAAAACTAGCAGACAAATTGTGTAGCCTAGAAATATAAAAAAAAAATAAGAAAAATTTAGGTGGCATAAAATATACGTAGATACTAGTCTACTTTATCATTTTCTACAATAACACATACACAAATCTATTATAAAAGGTTATAAAAACTTGTGCACAAACAGACTATACATGATGCCATTTGTAGTCAAGAGAAATGTAAACCAACATAAAGATGCAGTATTAAATCATAATTGCATAAAATTAACTGTAGTAATGCTGTACTACAGTAATAATTTTTAATAGCCACCTCCTGTTGCTATTGCAGTGAGTTCAAGTGTTGTGAGTATCCACTTAAAATGAGTGATGCTAATCATTTCCATGTGAGCAGTTCCTCGCTCCAGTAAATTGCATATCACGGTAAAAAGTGACCTCTAGTGGTTCTTGAATATTTTTCATTGTGTTCAGTGCAAGATTGCACACCTTGAATAAAACCATGGGACCCATACGAAGTGCAGCTTGTGACAACCAATGATGCTGGAAGTACTCCCAAGAAGCAGAGAAAAGTCATGAAATTACAAGAAAAAACTGAATTAACTGCTTGACCTGTACCGTAGATTGAGGTCTGCAGCTGTGGCTACCTGCCATTTTGAGATAAATGAATCCAGTGTAAGGATCATTGTAAAAAAAGAAAAGAAGATTTGTGAAGCTGTTGCTGCAGCTACGCCAGCAGGTGTGAAAACCTTGCACTTTTTGTGAAATACTTTCTCTCAGAGTGAAAATACAGCTTTTATGTGAGTGCAGGCTTGCTATAAGAAAGGCACACCTATAGACTCTACTATGATTTGAGAAAAAGGAAAGTCGTTTTATGACAACTGGATGGCAGTCGATGCCCCAATCCTTGTGTTGTTCAAGGGTCAGCTGTATTAATATAATTATAATATTATTATTATTAGGGGTAGCGTCTACTGGGCATTGACTATATGCTGGGCACTGTGCTAAGTGCTTTGCATATTTCTTTTAAATCCTCAAAATAGTTTTATGTAAGACGATTTATTATTATCTTTATTTTACAAACAAAACTGAAGCACAGAAAAGATAAGGATTTAATCAAGGTTATAGGATTCCTGAATAGCAGAGCTGGGAAGTTATCAGACTCCAAAGCCTGTGCTCTCAATACTACTATCTTGTGACCTCTGTGTATAAAGAATTTGCATGTGATTCAGACGCTCATGACTAGACTCCCATTTAGCCAAGGACTGAATGTTTAATATGTAGATCATTCAGGTCTGAGTAAAGAAGCAGTTACCTGGGGGGTAGGAGTGCTTTCCATCCACAATCCACTCTAATAAGGCCTCTATTAATTCAAGATTAACCTTTTCAAAATCCATGATGGACATTGTTTTGATGACTGATTTGCTAACTCCTGAAAGAAAGGTAAAAATCAGAAGGATAATTATACCTTATTGAAGATAATATGCCTGTGAACTAGGCAAGTGTGGGTTTGATTTAATAACACAGATGTTCATGGTTAATGTATGGAAATGAACTTTTTTCTTTTAGTCTCTCAGAAAATACAGCCTCACTATAAGTAATTTTTGCTTGAACAATGACACAGCAAGTAGGCTCCTGCCCCTGTTGGAAAGGCCCAGATGGGGCACATTTTTTTTTTTTTTTTGAGACAGAGTCTCACTCTGTTGCCTGGGCTAGAGTGCCATGGCGTCAGCCTAGCTCACAACCACCTCAAACTCCTGGACTCAAGCAATCCTTCTGCCTCAACCTCCCGAGTAGCTGGGACTACAGGTATGTGCCGTCACGCCCGGCTAATTTTATATATATATATATATATATTTTTTAAATTTATATTTAGTTGGCCAATCAATTTCTTTCTATTTATAGTAGAGACGGGGGGTGGGGAGGGCGGTCTCGCTCTTGGTCAGGCTGGTTTTGAACTCCTGACCTTGAGCGATCTGCCCGCCTTGGCTTCCCAGAGTGCTAGGATTACAGGCGTGAGCCACTGCACCTGGCCAAGATGGGGCACTTTTAACTCTCCTCTTCCCTTCCCCTCTTTTACTCATCACACATTTATTAAAAGTTTAGGTTGTGGAAACAAAACTCAAAATCAAAGTCAAATACTCTTTAAATCTCCTTCCCGATTCAACCAAATCATGAGTCAGATCACCTGGAAGTCCAAGTAACAAAAACCTATGGAAATCAGTGGAAAGACACCACAGCTTTCACAGGCATCTTTATAACAGTGATTTCTAACCTTTAAATTCCTTTGAGAAAATGATAAGTTATGGATCTTCCCTGAAAAACAAATGTGATTTTAATGGCTTGACTGACATCCTTGAAGTGTATCCATAAACTTCTTCTAATCCATTGGAGGCCTAATAAAAGATACAATTTTTTGGGTTGTATTATAAGCCTCAGCTCCTTAAAAAACAAATAGCGTATTCTTGGGGTGACTAACTCTCCAAAGACTGTGGCCCTTTCTTCTCAGCTCCTCCTAATGGCCCATCACCCTAAAGGTAGTCTAACTGGAACAAAATAACTGTGGTTGCTATTAAGGAAGGGAGGCTTTCTCTACAATGCTGAGAAGTTTGAAGAAGGGCAAAAGCAGTTTCTAAACAATGTTGTTCTGGTGGAGTGAATCCCATGCTGGGCAAATTTTAAAGGAAGAAATAGAAGGAAGAAATACACAAATAAGGATGTCCTTGGGTGAGAAAAGCAGAGCATGACTCATTTTCTTTGCCAAGATTCCAAATAGCCAGACTTTTCAAAAAGGAGAAAGGATCAGCTAACTGGGAAAAAAAGAAAGGCAGATGGCCAGGCGAGGTGGCTCAAGCCTGTAAACCTAGCTCTCTGGGAGGCCGAAGTGGGCGGATCCTTTGACCTCAGGAGTTCGAGACCAGCCTGAGCAAGAGCGAGACCCCATCTCTACTATAAATAGAAGGAAATTAATTGGCCAACTAATATATATAGAAAAAATTAGCCGGGCATGGTGGCACATGCCTGTAGTCCCAGCTACTCGGGAGGCTGAGGCAGCAGGATTGCTTGAGCCCAGGAGTTTGAGGTTGCTGTGAGCTAGGCTGACGCCACGGCACTCACTCTAGCCTGGGCAATAAAGAGAGACTCTGTCTCAAAAAAAAAAAAAAGAAAGGCAGAGAATTGAAAATGGTTCTGTTTTTTTTTTTTTTTTTAATTATAGTTTGATAGTTTTAACTAATCAAGTATATACTTAAAATGACTGATTTTTAAAAAACTAGAGAAAGTTAAAAACTGTACTAGGGAACGTTATTTAATTTTCTTTCTTTTTTTTTGAAACAGTCTCAAAGTTCAGAGTCTCAAAGTTCATTGTATAATCTTGCAAACTTTTCTGTAAATTTGAAATCACATTAAAATAAAAAGTTACAAAATACTCAAGAATATAATTTACATTTTACTACCTACCAGTTTTTCTCTAACATATTTCTTTTATAATCAGAAAAAAAAAACCTCCACTGCTAAATATAGTAACGACTATCGAAATAGGTATCTGAACTGCTATTTTTCTAAACTTAAGGTTGTTCTGATGAATTAAAGGCAATATAACTGTGAAATAAGAGTCACATTTTTCTTCTTCTGAATCATGATGGGGAAAAATACTGGAAATCTTTGGTATAATTGTAACATTCCCCCAAGGGGTGCATTACCTTTATATCGGGCCAGGAGCTGCTTAAAATCTAACTGTTGGTCTGGCACTGCATCTTTCACAGCATCCTGGTCATGGAGGTGGAGGGAAAGCCGCAGGTCTTCCTCCACTTCTTCAAAAGCAGTTCTGTTGCGTCTTGCTCTAAGCTTTTCCTTTGAAATCTGTTTCATGGAGCGCATATATGGACTCCCATCCTGTAACACATACCTGAGAAAGAAAGACAAAGGAATTTGTATGTATGTGAGTCTGTTGATGAGAAGTGAAAGTATTCACTTATTTTATGTGCTCCTTCAGCAGAATGTCTCTTCGTTTCTGCCCAACTCGTGCTATCCTTCCACCAGTCCAGGATTCTGCCAGTTGTGCCCTATCTGGTTGGGGTCACACTGGAATGCTTTGGGTTCGGTCTAGGAGGCCAGATAAGAATTTGAAGAGAAGCTCTATCCAGGAAAAATGGCATGGACATTCATAAAACACGTTTGAGTTGTATCCCCAGTAACATGCCTCCTCATTTTATTTTGTTCTTTGGCAATCTTATCCACTCCCCTAGTTTCACCTCTAATTCCCAGGCAGCTGACTCCCTTTGTTGCAACCAAATCTAGACCCAAATTTCCAGTTGGTGCTGAACATCTACTAATCAAATCTAGACCCCAATTTTTTTTTTTTTTTTTTTTTGAGACAGAGTCTCACTTTATTGCCCAGGCTAGGGTGAGTGCCGTGGCGTCAGCCTAGCTCACAGCAACCTCAAACTCCTGGGCTCAAGCAATCCTGCTGCCTCAGCCTCCCAAGTAGCTGGGACTACAGACATGTGCCACCATGCCCGGCTAATTTTTTTTCCTATATATTAGTTGGCCAATTAATTTCTTTCTATTTATAGTAGAGATGGGGTCTCGCTCTTGCTCAGGCTGGTCTCGAACTCCTGAGGTCAAAGGATCCGCCCACCTCGGCCTCCCAGAGAGCTAGGATTACAGGCTTGAGCCACCGCGCCCGGCCTCTAGACCCAAATTTCTAGTTCTTGGCTGAACATCTCCATAAGACTGTCCTGAAAAGATTTCAAAACTCTTTCTAACTAGACAGTTTAGAATTTGTTCGTGATAATCCTATTAGACACCATGGCAAAGTTGAAAAATTACTAGATTTGAAATCAAAAAGCTCTGGATTTGAGTTCTAGGTCTGCCTCTAAACCAACTTGCCATGAGACTTAGCAAGTCAGTTTCAAAAGGCTTTATTTTCTCATCTTTTGAAAAATTGGCTTAGAAAAGTGGTTTGAAATTATTTTTCCTAGAGTTCTCTTTAAGAATTTTTTTAACTTTTTATAATTTTTTTCTATATATTTTTAGTTGGCCAATTAATTGCTTTCTATTTTTAGTAGAGACGGGGTCTCGCTGTTGCTCAGGGTGGTCTTAAACCCCTGAGCTCAAGTGATCCTCTCGCCTCAGCCTTCCAGAGTACTAGGATTACAGGCGTGAGCCACCTTGCCTGGCCAACCAAAGTTTCTAAGAAGAGTAAGAAGAAGACCATTCCTATGTTTAAAGATAATTCTGGGCCGGGCATGGTGGCTCACGCCTATAATCCTAGCACTCTGGGAGGCCGAGGGGGGCGGATTGCTCGAGGTCAGGAGTTCAAAACCAGCCTGAGCAAGAGCGAGACCCCGTATCTACTATAAATAGAAAGAAATTAATTGGCCAACTAATATATATAGAAGAAATTAGCTGGGCATGGTGGCACATGCCTGTAGTCCCAGCTACTTAGGAGGCTGAGGCAGAAGCATTGCTTGAGTCTAGGACTTTGAGGTTGCTGTGAGCTAGGCTGACGCCAGGGCACTCTAGCCTGGGCAACAAAGTGAGACTCTGTGTCAAAAAAAAAAAAGAAAAGAAACAGAAAAAGAAAAATTAGAAAAAAATAACTTCTTGGCATTTTGGCTAAGATCAAGTATAGAAAAATTAGAGGAAAGATTAACATATGTATTAGTATCCTGGCACACTGAGGGGAAATATGAATTCTATTCTCAAAGACTATATCACTGGATCTTTCTTTCTTTCTTTCTTTCTTTATTTATTTTTTCCATTATAAACAAGCCCTTTAAAATTTTTTTATTTTATTTTTTTTGGATCTTAATTAATATCTTCCTTACCTTGTCACAGCAATTGCATCTTCCAAAAAAAATTGATCAACAGGAAATGTACGACCTAGAAAAACAAGAAGATAAAATAGAAAAGCTTCAGAATACCTATTCAACCATCTTGAAATAGTTTATATATGCAAAATTCTCTTAAAGCTTGGCACAATAAGGTACTATCTGCTCTGTGGTCATAAAAGTATATAAAAAAAGTTTTTGATAACAGAAATCAGAAAGGGTAGATACCAGTTAGTAAATAAAGAAAAAATGCCTTGTTAAGGAGATTCTTTTTACCTATTACACCTTTTGCATCCTCCCCATTTTCCCCCATAGGTGACCTTCAAATAAATATTCAATGATGTATTCTAGATCAGTGGTCCCCAGTCTTTTTGGCATCAGGGACTAATTTCACAGAAGACAATTTTTCCACAGACAGGTTAAGGGGGAAGGAGGAGGGGGGTAGAAGCAGCTGTAAATTCATATGAAGCTTCGCTCACTCGCCCAGGACTTACCTCCTGCTGTGTGTCCAGTTCCTAAGTTTCATGGAAGATAATTTTTCCACAGACAGGGTGGGAGGCATGGAGGGGAAGTAGGGGGTGGAGCGCAGGTGGTGAGGCGGGGCCTGGTTCCCGAGAGATGGCAGGCCAGGGTTGGGGACCGTGCTTCTGGATCAAGCACCAAGTTTCTTACTTATTGTCAATATACTCTACGTAACTAGAAGAAACTGTACTATTATTAGTGCTTCCAAATTGTCCCTTTGATACTCAATTGCAGAAGGATAAACCAAAGCCAAGGGTGGTAAGTTAATTCCACAATGAGACTGTGAAAGTGCCAAAAGAAAACACAGACATTCGACTTCACTTTCTCCCAGAGTGGACCAACCATCCAGAAATTTGCAAATCCAGAGTCCAGAAATGAACAAATACTCTATACACAGACACAACTTTCCTCTTATGACAGATTACCACTATCACATCATATTTTCATGTTAAACAAAATGGAATGCAAGAAATCCTAAATAACCAAGATTTTTAAAAAATGTCACATAAAATTAAAATCTCCTAGCAAGATATATTACATCCTTATCAATTGCATTTTATGGTTGTGATTTTATTTGTTGTAAATGAACCACTTCTCCTCTAGGAAAAGGTATAAATATTAATTTACATCTCAAATGAACTTTATAAATAATAATTATATTTGCTTATTAGAATAATACATATTTAATGATGCATTTTAATCACCTGGTATAGTGATAACTGGGCAGGAATTGAAGTATTCTGAAAAGAGCTCAGCGTTTAAAGTCGCACTCATTAGAATAACTTGAAGAGTTGGCCTCTGCAACACAATGTCCTTCAAAACTAGCAGCAAGAAGTCACTAGAGGAAATAAAAGAAATACTGAGAATCGAACAAATTCAATAGATGAAAATTAATAACTTTTAATATATTTGAGCAAGAGATGTGTAAGACTTCTGTGAAAAAAATTATAAAACTCATTGAGGATATGTCATATTCCTGGATGTGAAGCCTTAAAATCACAAGTTGAGTATCCTTGTCCAAAATGCTTAGACCCAGAAGTGTTTTGGATTTCAAATTTTTTCAGATTTTAGAATATTTTCATATATATAATGAGATATTTGGGGGATGGGACCTAAGTCTAAATATGAGCAAAGGTGTGAAGTACGGAAATTTTCAACTTGTGGTGTCATGTCAAAAAATTTCGGGGCCAGGCGCGGTGGCTCACGCCTGTAATCCTAGCACTCTTGGAAAGCCGAGGCGGGTGGATCGTTGAGTTCAGGAGTTCGAGACCAGCCTGAGCAAGACCGAGACCCTGTCTCTACTAAAAATAGAAAGAAATTAATTGGACAGCTAAAAATGTACAGAAAAAACTAGCCGGGCATGGGGAAGCATGCCTGTACTCCCAGCTACTCGGGAGGCTGAGGCAGAAGGATTGCTTGAGCCCAGGAGTTTGAGATTGCTGTGAGCTAGGCTGACGCCATGGCACTCATTCTAGCCTGGGCAACAAAGTGAGACTCTGTCTCAAAAAACAAAAACAAAAAAAAAAATTTTGGATTTTGGAGCATTCTGGATTTCAGATTTTCAGATTAGGGATGCTCAACCTGAATAAGGATATCAATTATCTCTCAAATAAATTAAAGTCAGTGCAGTACCAATCAAAATACTAATAGGATTTATCATCAAATTTGATTATTCCACTTCTTGAAATCTACATGTACATAAAAAGACATATACAAAGAATTTTATTATAGCATTGTTTTTTGTTTGTTTCTTTTTTGACACAGAGTCTCACTCTGTTGCCTAGGCTAGAGTGCCGTGGTGTCAGCCTAGCTCACAGCAACCTCAAACTCCTGGGCTCAAACAATCCTTCTGCTTCAGCCTCCCGAGTAGCTGGGACTACAGGCATGTGCCATCATGCCCAGCTGATTTTTTCTATATATTTTTAGTTGGCCAATTAATTTCTTTCTATGTTTAGTAGAGACGGGGTCTTGCTCTTGCTCAGACTGGTTTCGAACTCCTGACCTTGAGCGATTCGCCCGCCTCAGATTCCCAGAGTGCTAGGATTACAGGCGAGAGCCACTGCGCACAGCCTATAGTATTGTTTATTATAGTAAAACAATGGAAACTACCTAAATGTTCATGGTTAATTATAACAGTATCATCCAGTCTATGGAATAACATGAGGCAGACAAAAGGAGCAAGTTAGGGCTCTAGATAATGACATAAAAATATCTCTAAGATATATTGTTAGTGATAAAAAACAAGCTGTGGAATGATACTGTAGAATGGCAATACCTTCCCTGGTCTCCCTGCTTCAGCCCTTGCCCACTTGGAATCTATTCTAAACACAGCTGGCCAACAGTTCTCTTCAAATGTAAATTTTTTTTTGAGACAGAGTTTGGCTCTGTTGCCCAGGCTAGAGTGCTGTGGCGTCAGCCTAGCTCACAGCAACCTCAAACTCCTGGGCTCAAGCAATCCTGCTGCCTCAGCCTCCCGAGTAGCTGGGACGACAGGCATGCGCCACCATGCCTGGCTAATTTTTTCTATATATATTAGTTGGCCAATTAATTTCTTTCTATTTATAGTAGAGACAGGGTCTCGCTCCTGCTCAGGCTGGTTTCGAACTCCTGACCTTGAACAATCCGCCCGCCTCGGCCTTCCAGAGTGCTAGGATTACAGGCGTGAGCCACTGTGCCCGGCCAAGAGAACATACTCTTATACTACTTAGTTATCTTAAATTTAATAAGCTAACAATACATTTATGACCATTTTTTTTTAATCAAGGAAAAGGGAAATAATCTAACAAAAGCAGGCAAATAGTTAAGTAACTTATTGTACAGACAGTTATACTTTCTTTATGCAATTATTAATAATAATTTTAAAGACAGTTCATGCTGGCATGCTATTAAATCAGAAGCAGCACAAAAAACTATATAATCTCAACAGTGTTGATGGAAATACATCTCTCTCTCTATCACATCCCTCCTCTCGCTCCCAAAGAACTCCCAGAAGAAAAGAGACCAAAACTATAACATGTAACTAGCAATTTTCTAGGGAACAGAGATTCTTCTTGACATTTTTTTGTATCTTCTAAATGTTTTAGGATAATCATGTTGTTATCTTATGATCAGAAAATTTATTAAAATGTTTAAACTAATACAACTGTACCTTTCCTATATTCAACTTTTAATCTTTTCTATATTTTTACTGAACTTTGTTTCTAGATTTTACTCTTATTTTCTGCCTTTTTCAGAGCTAGCAAATATTCCCCTTTTTCTTGTAATTTATACATTCCTTCCTGAAGGCTGGTTTTTATAAATGTTTGAAGCTCCCTTCTCTAGTGTGTAATTTATCTTTATTCAGATATGAAAAATTTTTGAATTTTTAACTGTACATTCTATAGATCTTTAGGTTTTATAAAAATTGTCCTCTTTTTGAGAACACTATTGCAGCCAGGAACCAGATCCAATGCTATGCTCCAGTTTCTTTGAATTTGTGTTAAGTATATACATGCTATGAAATTCAATGCTATTCTTTTTTTTTTTTTTTTTTTTTTGAGACAGGGTCTCACTTTGTTGCTCAGGTTAGAGTGAGTGCCGTGGTGTCAGCCTAGCTCACAGCAACCTCAATCTCCTGGGCTCAAGCAATCCTTCTGCCTCAGCCTCCTGAGTAGCTGGGACTACAGGCATGTGCCACCATGCCCGGCTAATTTTTTGTATATATATATTTTAGTTGGTCAATTAGTTTCTTTATGTTTTTAGTAGAGGCGGGGTCTCGCTCAGGCTGGTTTCGAACTCCTGACCTTCAGCGATCCACCCGCCTCGGCCTCCCAGAGTGCTAGGATTACAGGCGTGAGCCACCGCGCCTGGCCTAATGCTATTCTTTATATTCAAAATTACACTGAATATAATTTTCCCTAAAACTTTAAATTTATTTTTATAATTCAATCTATTAGTCTGGTAGAATGTTTTATTTGGTTTCCTCTTCCAAGTTGTTCAGTGATTCTGTTAAAAAATTTCTTCTTTCAGATGTTCATTCCCAATAGCTGCAAAATGCCATTATTTGCCATTTATTTTTAACTCCATTGTTTTCTAGAGTCTGTAAAAAAAGACTGTTTGCCCCTTAAAGATTTGCAATATTTTTTGTATCATCATTTAAGATTTATTATTGTCTTATTCTAGCAATTGTTTTTATTTTGATGCATGCTTTTCATCTAAAAGTCTGCTTTTCTTTATTTCTAAGTACTTCATATTTCTTATTTACTAGTATGCTAGAGTATTTATTTCTTCTAATAATCATCTTGTTATGTTTTCCCTGTTCAGTTCTTTTTCTTTTTTTTGAGACAGAGTCTCACTTTGTTCCCCAGGCTAGAGTGAGTGCCGTGGCATCAGCCTAGCTCACAGCAACCTCAATCTCCTGGGCTCAAGCGATCCTACTGCCTCAGCCTCCCGAGTAGCTGGGACTACAGGCATGCGCCACCATGCCCAGCTAATTTTTTGTATATATATATATTTTTAGTTGGTCAATTAATTTCTTTCTATTTTTAGTAGAGACGGGGTCTTGCTCAGGCTGGTTTCGAACTCCTGACCTTGAGCAATCCGTCCGCCTCAGCCTCCCAGAGTGCTAGGATTACAGGTGTGAGCCACCACCACGCCCGGCTTGTGTTCAGTTCTTAAAAACATTTATTTTATCAGCAAGAGCTAGGGCCTCTCTTCAAGTTTGTTTCCTTTTTTCCCCCCTTCAAGTTTTGCTATTTGCTATTTTCTGCTTTCTTATCACTTCACCGAGTTTTCTTAGACTTCCTTTCGTTTTCTCAAGATACTTATAATAGTATAGTACTTTTTGGGAAAACCTTATAATTTTCACAAGACCTTCTTTTCTTACTAGTTTATTTATTTATTTTTTTACTGCTCTGGGCTATGATCCACATGACAAACTATGATTAATGCCATCTATCTACCAGGCCTTTTCTCAGTACTGAGAATCTTGATTTATAAATTTTTTTAACAGATGGGGATCTTGCTATATTGCCAAGGCTGGAGCGCTGGTCACAGCATGATCTTAGTGCACTACAGCCTCGAACTTTTGGACTCAAGTGATCCTCCTGCCTCCCCAACAGCTGGGACTATAGGCACATGTCACTGCATCTGGGCAGAATTTTAATTTTTTTGTTTTGTTTTGAGACTACTTTTTGGTACAGCATGCATACATCTGTTATTCCTACTAAGTACAGTGTTCAACTGCACCAACTTAACATAATGCTTTAAGAGGGTGTGAAGTATCCCTTCTACTCTGGCATAACTCCATCTAATAAGATGACTCTCCCAGTGATGAACGTGTACTCTCCTAGCATTTTTAATGTTACAGACCCTGGAGATCAGGAAAACAGTTCCTCGTGTCTAACTTAGGCCTTCCCTATGACAAATCACCATCACTCACTCTATGAAAATGAATTAGAAGCAGAACAAAATTTTTTCAGCCATGTCTTCATTTTCTGTGTGGGGGTATTTCATTGGGAAAATCTTTGTTTTACCTTTCTTCTGTCCTCTCATGAACCTCATCAACAATGATATGGGAGACTCCTTGTAGAGCTGTATCTCCTTCTAGCCTTCTCAGCAGCACTCCTGTGGTGCAGTATAACAGTCTGGTAGCTGAGGACTTACACATAAAAGGGCAATATAAAGTATTAATGAAATTTTTGAAAAAAGGAAACACTTTACTGGCAAGCCATTTTGAATGGGGGTAAAGAATATTAAAAACACCAGTGGTTCCATTTGTCATGAAACCATACTAAATGTAGTTTCTTGCTAGGGACAATAATAAAAGCCTTTCTACTTCATATCAAAATTTTAAGATTTTCATAAAAAACATTAAATAATTATTATAAAACATAAAAAAAGTGAGTGATGAAATCAATTTTGAATTTGTCTGCTCCTATTTAAGTAGATTAAGTCCCAGGTTTAAGAGCAAATCAGCATTTATGATCACTTCTGCCAATAAAGATTAAAAAAATTTAGTACAACCAATTAAGAGTTCTTATACCAAAATATTTCTAAAAGGACTTTAGCCCTACAGAAGGTTAATATAAAATAACCTGAGAGGATATATGCCAAATTGCCCATGAATCTCCTGACCCACGAAACTCTTTATATATATAATGTTTATAGATGAAAGCTGAAAATTATACATTTCTGTTACCAGGAAATAAACAGAGCATACAAACCTTGACACTTTCTAACCGAATCTGGTATCCCACGGTCAGACCCACCCTCTCTGCTCTTTCTTTAGCAACACGTTCAGCAACAGAGATGGCAGAGATTCGTCGGGGTTGGGTACAGATGATATTAGCCACCTTGTCAGGTGGCCCATTCAGAGAATCATCCAGAATAAACTGTGGAATCTGCGTGGTTTTCCCACATCTGTATGTTAAAACAAGTCGTAAAATGAAGTTTTCGAGGGCTAATTAAGAAGCAATCATATGCAAGGAAGAAAGTGATAAAGCTAATTAAAATAAAAGTTCACTTCCATGTTATCTTCTAAAACTACCTACTGACTTAATACCTAGAGCTGAGCGATTCTAGGAATTTGCACTCAGATTAAAAGGGCAATCGAATAATAGTTTTGTATCATTTGTAAAATTGGGACTAGTGAACAGACATCAGATTAAGGTCTGTAAATGTATCTAGGAATGTGAACTCTACATATGAATCCTAAAGGAGTACTAGCTTATGATTTTTAAAATATTTTATATTTTGATATTTATTGATTTGGCTATAGTTAGACTGAGGTTAAAAAGATAAACTAGAAGATACAGGAGTACTACTATATCAGTGACCTGAGCACAACTGTAATTATTAAACTGTATACTCTTGAATAAAGAACTAAATTAAGCCTGCAACTTACCCCTACTAAATAGGTTTACGTAATATATGGAGAGTGTGAAATAGGAAAAATAATGCACCTTAAGATGTTCTTAAAGGAAGAATAAAAATGTAAGGAAATCAGAATAAATTCAGAAGATTAAAAGCTTTCAAGCGAAATGTTTGAGAACTACCCTTTCAATTTAAAAATGGGCCTTGTTAAAAGTCTTCAGCTGGATCCATTGCCTTAAAATGGTCTCAAGGTAGAGGTATACAATGTCTATAAATTCCTAGATAGACTTCTGAGTTTTGTTTTCATTTCTAGTAATTTGGCTCTGTTGGCTACAGAAGTTGCAATAATAGCCTTTGTGAAATATTATTTAATATTTGATAGGAAAAAGTGCATATAACCTCAGCTACAGGTTTTTTAGAAGTAGAACTGGTTATGATAACCAGAGTACATATAATATTTATAGACAGAAGCTACATTATGAATAAACTACATTCTTACCCAGTCATACCACTTATGACAACCACCTGGTGCTTGCTCAGCAATGTAAGAATGTTTTCTCTTTCTTCCCAAGCAGGGAGTGATTGTCTTTCTTGCAGAATAGACTGGAACTGTCTGGAAGCCTAATAAAAGCAAAGATAAGGCATCAGTTGGGTTACTTTTAATTACCTTTCACAAAGCTCTGAATCCAGAATCCATAGTTAGACCCACCCTTTCTGCTTTTTCTTTAACAATTTATTCAGAGGCAGATATTGTAGAGATTTATTGGGATTAGGTGCTGATGACTTTAGTTAGAAGATTGCTTTCAGAGAATCAGCCAGAATATACTGTGGCATCTATATAATTTTCCTACATCTGAATAAACTGTAAGGCCTTATAAATGAAATAAACTCCTCTTCCTTAGCACCTATCTAGCTCTTCCTAGCAAGAGTCTATATACCAGCACTGTCCAATATAGCAACCCTTGGCCATATGTGGCTATTGAGCACTTGAAATGTGGATAGTGCTACTGAGGAATTGAATTTTTAATTTTAATTAATACAACATATATTTTTTTGAGACAAGGTCTCACTCTGTCACCTAAGGTAGAGTGCAGTGGCATGATCATAGCTCACTTCAACTTCAAATTCCTGGGCTCAGGGGATTCTCCTGCCTAAGGCTTCTGAGTAGCTAAAACTACAGGTATGCCACCATGCCCAGCTAATTTTTAAAATATTGTGTACAGATAGGGTCTCGCTATGTTGACCAGGCTGGCCTCAAGCGATCCTCCCACCTCTGCCTCCTGAGTAGTTGTGTAGCTGAGGCTACAGGTGTGCACCACCGTGCACAGCTCCAAATCACAGTATTAACATATTAGATTGTCACATATTAGATGTCACAATCTAATATCACATATTAGATTATCTGTCATAGCACCTAAAGCACATGATTTGGAGAATATATTTCCATATGGTACATATGTGTGTGTTTGATATTTACAAGCTGTATGATTTTCTAAAACCATCTAGCACATGCACCCGTTTGCTGTGGCAAGTAGAAACTTTGAACACTTAGTAAAAGAGAACCAAAAGGATACAAAGGAGAGCAGTCAAAGCTTCCTGATTCCTCATGACTTTATCCAGACATTAGGGAGTTGCTAGTCATTCTCTCAGCATGCCCTACCTGTTTTATTCGGAACTGCTTGCAGATTTTACCATTTTCAGCATGTACTGACTTTGCCTGCCAGTCATATCTTTTGGAAATCTTTTTCTTAAGGTTCACATAGCTTTCATTCTCAACTATAACTGGTGCAGGACCTTCATCCTCATCTGCCTCCTCCTCAGGTTCTGATTCTTTTTCAACTTAAAGGAAATAAAAGGAAACATTTTCAATATGGAGCCCTTTCTTTAGCAAAAGGGGAAAGTCACTGCCTAACAAAGTACCAACAAAATCATAAAATGGAGGGAAAGGTTAAAGCTTGAATAAAATAGGTTCATTCAAGTGAATACTACTACTCTTCTACTGCTAAAGAACTTAAAAATGCATCCTCAAATAAACTTTACTCAAGTATAAGTGGTTATTGTTAAACCAAATGAAAAACAAAGGAATTAACATTCAAGGTATTAACAGTGAATGTTTCAACTGTTTGCAAGTGTCCCCAAAATTCCATGACACAAAACAACCCAAATGTCTACTGAATGATGAATCAATAAACAAAATGTGGTATGTCTACCTAATGGAATATTATTCAGTAACAAAAAAGAATGAAGTACCGTACATGCTAGGACATGGATGAACCTTGAACACATTATGCTAAGTGAAAGAAGCCAGTCTCAAAAGCCACATATTGTATGATTCCTTTTTTTTTCTTTCCAAGCTGAGGCTTTCTACTATGTATGGTTCCATTCCTATGCAATGTCCAAAATAGGCAAATCCATAGTGATAGACTACAGATTCAGGTTGTCAGGGAGAAAGGGGGAAATGAGGAGAGACTACTAATGGGTACAGGGTTTCTTTATGGGATGACGACAATGTCTTGGAATTAGAAGATGGTCATGGTCGCACAACTCTATAAATATACTGAAAACCATTGAAATGTATACCATAAAAGGGTAAATTTTAGGGTATGTAAATTATATCTCAATCAAGCTATTATTATTTTTTTTAAGTCCATGACACATAATTTGTCATTCCTCAAAGAACACATTTGATTCCCATGTGCTAGAAGCTGGCATATGGGAGTGAGTCAGGTGGCTGTGAGTGACCTCAGCTAACTGTCTAGCATCCACATCTCGTTGTTCTCTACTTATTGACATTTACTCAGGAACTCTAGTGAAATAACAAAAACTTTTGTTTCTCTGGAAGAAAGATGATAACAAATAAGAGATAATGCTTTGATAAGAGCTGAAAAGGGGATTTGCTTGTGGTGTAAGAATCTGCACAGCAAACCTGGACCTGGACAAAGCCAGAAGCTTGCACAAGCTAATTTTTTTGAGACAGGGTCTTTCTCTGTCTCCTGGGCTAGAGTGCAGTGGCATCATCATAGCTCACTGCAACTTCAAACTTCTGGGCTCAAGCAATTGTCCTGCCTCAGCCTCCCCAGTCACTGGGACTACAGGAGTGCGCCACCGCGCCTGGCTAAATTTTCTATTTTTTGTAGAGATGGGTCTTATTCTTGCTCAGGCTGGTCTCAAAATCCTGACATCAAGCAATCCTCCTGGCTCAGACTCCAAAAGTGCTAGGATTACAGGTGTGAGCCACAATGCCCAGCCAAGAATTCTTTATTTAAGAATTTAGGAATTCAGCTGAAGCGGGCAGATCGCTCAAGGTCAGGAGTTGGAGGCAAGCCTGAGCAATAGCAAGACCCTGTTTCGACCAAAAAAACAGAAAGAAATTAGCTGGACAACTAAAAATATATAGAAAAAATTAGCCGGGCATGGTGGCGCATGCCTGTAGTCCCAGCTACTCGGGAGGCTGAGGCAGAAGGATTGCTAGAGTCCAGGACTTTGAGGTTGCTGTGAGCTAGGCTTGATGCCACGGGCAATCTAGCTGGGGCAGAAGAGTCAGACTGTGTCTCAAACAATAATAACAACAACAAAAGAATTTAGGAATTCATAAGGATAGCCCTACTGTAATGGATTTTGGGGGTCTAGTATACTAAAAGCAGTGGTATAGAAAGAAAAATATCTCTAAACTCATTTGAAAAATAATCCCAGATACAGTATAAGAAGTAAACACATGAAACTAAATGAATTAAATGAAACAGATTTTCTGAGAAGGTGCCTTTAGGGTCTTCCAACCATAAGATTTTATATAGCTAAAAAAATTTATACATCCCTGCAAACTCTCAATTCAGGGATCTCAAAACAGTGACACAATGGGCCTCACGATTAAAGTCAGGCACATGACAGTTGAGGGGATTCTCATTCCCTTTTGCCCTTGGGACTGAACAACTTGCTCAAGATCATTGGGCAATCCTAGACCAGCCTCAGAAGCTTGACTTCTAAATCCATCATTCTATTCTGAATGTCCCTCTCCACAATGCCCTCCATGTGATCAATGCCTTACATACCTTCTGGAATTTGATTTGAAACAAAAGAATTATTTGGAATCACTGGTTTATGATAGGCAGGATTATTTATTCTGGTCCCATAGGATACTGGCAGAAAGTTCACAGGAGGAACACTATACTTGTGATGGGTATTTGTCAGTAACTTGATTATTTCTGATTCTTCCTCTAAAAGAGTTATTAAAGAATATACGACAGGTTCCGAAGTTTCTGCAAATGTCAAGGCCTTGCTATAAAGGAACTCAGAAATATGTAAACGACAAGCCAGAGGTAGATTCTCATTGGTGGAATAAAATGCCACAAGGGGAGCTTGGTAGGGATATTTGTGGTCTTTAGAAAATCGAATTTCAAGTTCATATAAAAAAGATGCATCTTCATTAGCATTAAGATGAGAATCATCTACATTTCTTTCTATTCTTCCAACCATTTGATCTGGGGACACTTCATGTTTGAATTTGCATTTTGATCCAAATTTGCAATTTCCTTTGAGGTAAAATTTACAGATTTCAAGTGAAGTGTCTTGTACATTTTTGGTACTTTCCCTTTGCTTGGATTTGCAGAATTTATTTGTCAAATACTCCAGTTCTAATCCAATGGTCCAGACTCTGTTCTGAATTCTTTCTATAAATTTTTCTCCACAGATTGACTTGAGAGCAAATGCCTCTTCCTGTCGCTGTTCCACGCACTCATCCAAGCATATACGTTCAACTGCGTCAGAGATCTTCATTCTCTCTCCAAATGTCTCTGAAAAACACTGGGTAAGCAGAAGCTCTAGTGATGCCCCCACATCTCCATCACAAATCCTCAGGGCTGCTTGACAGTGTTCAACATTAAAACCATACCTGTCAAAGGTAAAACACGACAAAAAGACATGTACAAAGTAATATCCCATCATTGAAGTACAACTCATTTAAATATGCTTATATTAAATTGTAACTATATATAGGTAGGGTTTATATTTTGAAAAAGTGTCCCTGATAATATTAATACTGAAGTCTTTATAATTTCCCCCCATCCTATAAGATAGAATATTAGGCATATCAGGCCTGCTGGCACCCATATAATAGGAAAGTGCACAAGGAGGGGGAATTGGGTTTATGTGATTTCAGTTTCCTTGAATTCTTCCCTAACTCCCATAAATGATGAAAGCAATCACCTGGAGAGTTTTTGCACTGCAAATGGTGAGACTGTACGTTCTGGAATACGAGGCTCCACTGGGGCTGAGCCAGCATATTCTAAAGGATCGGGGTCAGGAACAAGGGAAGGTTCTTGTCCAGCTGGCCAGTACCGCTCATCATCGCAACAATCAGGCTCATCATCTTCCTCCTCCCCGGAAATGCCTCTTCTAGCAAAGGTAACATTTTCATATACTAGATAAAAATTTCTACTTACTTCAAAGACAAAGTTAGCAAGGGTCTAAGAATTTAATTCAAGGAGCCAAGGACATAAAATCCTGACAATTCTTCAGTTGCTTATTTAATCTTTCATTGAACTGTTAATTTATATCTTGGCAATTAACATTTATCAGGCATTTATTTAATGCCAGGTGCTGTGTTAAGTGTTCTATATGTACTAACTCTTTTAATTTTCCCAGTAACTCCAACAGGTACTATTGGAATCTCCATTTCTCAGATGATCAACTAAAAAGAGAGGATTAGAAACTGTCTGAGGTTACACAGTAAGGAGCAACTAGAAATTTTATCCAAGGTAGTCTGACCCCAGAGCCTGTATTCTTAACGGTAGAAACCTTGGCTATCCTCTCTCTCTTCTCATCCATAAAAACTATCCCTGATTTTTAGATTTGCAGCATAATCCCCTTTCCTAAATTTGAGACAGATAAGAGACTTATACATAGGATGGGAATTGAGCTATTCATGACTAACCACTAGTTAATTCTGGAAAATAGAATTAACTTCTCCAAATGAAATTACAAAGCAAAAGAGTCAAAATGCAATTGGGGGGTGGGGTGGGGAAAGACTAAGATTTAAGAGTAAAAGCTGCTTTTCTCAGGCAGATGGTCATGAAAATGAATCTTAAGACTTTATCTGACCAACTCAGTATTTGCTCCTAGAACAACAGTTCTACTTGTTCATTGCAAGGTTTTATTTGGACGATTATAGATAAAGCGACTACTGAATCCATATTAGTACTGTCCTGGAAAAAAAAAAAGATAAAAAAGCAATCTATATTATTGCTCATGGGTGCTGCAGAACAAACACACTAAAACAGAGGCTGAATAATTCTTCTTATATTTCTCCTGGCTCACTTTCAACTAATTATATAGCCATAACAGGATCAGTGTTGATACAGTATTCCAAAGATGCACAGGACCTTTCCACTGCTACTACATCTTTCTTAACATAATAATTTACTCAAATAAAATAATTTACTCAGATCCAGCATCAACATCTTGTTCTTGCAGGTCTCGGAGAAGAGCCTTCACTTTCTCTTGATTCTCAGAAGTCATATGTAGAGTCTGAAGGGGCACTTTGGCTTTGGGTTTCCATTTGGGGCGCACCTCTCCTTTGCTTGTGCTACTGTTGGTAGGTCTGCAAAGGACACAGAGGACAATTGCATACTTACTTGTGATCAGAACTTTTACACTCTATTCAGGGTCCCCAAATATGTACAACACAAACTGGATGGTCAAGTATCTTAACAAAAGATGACAATGAACGTAAAGAGATTCTCTATTTACTACAGTAGCGGTCCCCAACCTTTTTGGCACCAGGGACCGGTTTCATGGAAGATAATTTTTCCATGGCCCGAAGGTGAGGGGTGGTTTCGGAATGATTCAAGTGCATTACATTTATTGTGCAGTCAAATCTCTCTGCTAATGATGTTTACAGCTGCTCCCCAGCACTAGCATCCCCGCCTCAGCTCCACTTAGGATCATCAGGCATTAGATTCTCATAAGGAGCGAGCAACCTAGATCCCTTACATGCGCAGTTTACAGCAGGGTCTGTGCTCCTGTGAGAATCTAATGCCTGCTGATCCGATAGGAGGTGGAGCTTGTGCAGTGATGCCAGTGATGGGGAGTGGCTATAAATACAGATGAAGCTTTTCTGCTCATCCACCACTCACCTCCTGCTGTGCCACCTGGTTCACAGAGATGTGGGGGTGTTGGGGACCACAGTTCTACAGTATTCATCACACTTCATTATATTGGAACTGCTGGAAAAACTTATCAAATTCTTAATCAGTCAATCTTGATTCACTAACCCTAAGAATCCTCTGGAAAAAGCAATGCTAATAATGACTCCCTCTGCACTACAGGGCTATGAAAAGAAATAAGCTACACACAAAGAGTATTTATTTTACCCTATATTAAGTACTCAACCTGAAAACAATTGAATTCCATCTTACTTGTGAATATTGGGCCCTATTCTTCAAATATTCAAATTACCATTATTTCCTGATTATAAAAATAATAAAAACATGTTCACTGTAGAAAAATAAAGAACAAAGAAAACAAAAGTCACTCCAAATTACATTATTGTTTCATATATATTTTTAATACAATTACATAGCATATGCGATCTTTTATAATTTGCTTTATTTTCTTATCAAAATAGCACTGGCCTTTCCCTAAAATTAAATATTCTTTTATAATATAATTTTAAATGGTTACATATAGATATAGATATATTGAATTTTTTTCTATCAATCTTTCATTGTTGTAATTTAGATTTTTTAAGGGACTCTTTTAAATATTTAAAATAATAAATTCTAAAGTTTAACTTTATCAATTTCATGTTTTTATTTGGCACATTTCATTACAAATTTTCACAAATCTTGTCTCAGTGTGCCAATTTGTAAAATATATATTTTAAAATTTTCCATTTGGGGGGAAATGGAAGAAAATTTCTCTGTATTTAAAATCCAACATATTATTGAGACTTTGAAAAATATCACACAGTTACACTTGTAAAACTGGGTAGCAGAGGAAAAAATTGAATTGATTACAGTCTTTAACCACTGAGTTGTAACTTCTGGAGCGTTACCCCAAATCCATCATTTCCCTCAATTTTTTGTTTTGAAAGATTTTAAACATTCAGAAATAATCTTACCTAGTTTCACCAATTGTTAACATTTGCCATACATATATGCATGTACATACACATGTGTGCATATTTCTCTTCCTCATTCTACCTCTCTCTATATGCATACTTATATGCCTCTATATATGCCCCTCTCCATACATATGTATATATATACATTGATGAACCATCTGAATGTAAGCTGTAGACATATTTACCCTTAAATACTTCAGCATGTATTTCCTAAGAACAGAGATATAATCTTATATAACCACAATCCTATTATCATTCTCAAGATTTTTTTTTTTTTGAGACAGAGTCTTGCTTTGTTGCCCAGGCTAGAGTGAGTGCCGTGGCATCAGCCTAGCTCACAGCAACCTCAAACTCCTGGGCTCAAGCACTCCTACTGCCTCAGCCACCCGAGTGGCTGGGGACTACAGGCATGCGCCACTATGCCCAGCTAATTTTTCTATATATATATTAGTTGGCCAATTAATTTCTTTCTATTTATAGTCTCAAAAAAAAAAAAAGTTAGGTTAAGTCATGAGATAAGGTGAACATACAATTTAAAATTACTCTGAAAGGGTCCTTAAAAAGGTAGCAAATCTGAGACATACATTACCTCTCAAAATGTCCAAAATGATCACTTTTATTCTAGAATGGAAAAACATGTAAATTCTCTGGTTGACTATCAGATGATTTGGTTATTTTAGAGACCATGTATTGTAACATGTTACCTCGTAGGGAACATATATTTAAATCCTACTGAAAAGTGGTGATTTCTTTCAAGAAAAAAAAAAATCCTAAAATCGCATAATACAGCAAGAGATTTAAACTATACGTCCCTGGAAACTGAAACCAACTGAGAGCATAAGGCTGGGTGTGGTGGCTCACGCCTATAATCCTAGCACCCTGGGAGGCCGAGGCGGGCGGATTGCTGGAAGTCAGCAGTTCAAAACCAGCCTGAGCAAGAGTGAGACCCTGTCTCTACTATAAATAATAGAAAGAAACTAATTGGCCAACTAATATATATAGAGAAAAAATTAGCCGGTTATGGTGGCACATGCCTATAGTCCCAGCTACTTGGGAGGCTGAGGTAGGAGGATCACTTGAGCCCAGGAGATTGAGGTTGCTGTGAGCTAGGCTGATGCCACGGCACTCATTCTAGCCTGGGCAACAAAGTGAGACTCTGTCTCAAAAAAAAAAAAAGATTACTGTCTTCATATCATGCTCACTATGGGCCCAGATTCATTCAGTGGAAAGTTTAAACAACTTAAATGCTATTTGCTTCTCTTTTTCTTTTTTTCCCGAATACATATAGTTGAATTCATTTATATTAAAAGCAAGTATTAGGTTGGTGCAAAAGTAATTGCAGTTGTAGCATTGTTGAAATTTGCCATTTGGTACTGGAATATATTCTTAAATAAATGTGGTTATGTTATACATAATTTTAATGTACATTTCTCGCTTTATGTTTTTTGGCTAATGACTTATTACTTGCTGTTTATATTTACTTTAGACTATGGAAATGATGTTAGACAAAAGGCAAATTCAAGTCATTTTCTTATTCAAGTTCAAAATGGGTCGTAAAGCAGTGGAGACAACTCGCAACATCAACAACGCATTTGGCCCAGGAACTGCTAACGAACGTGCAGTAAAGTGGTGGTTCAAGAAGTTTTGTAAAGGTGACAGAGTCTTGAAGACGAAGAGAGCATGGCCGGCCATCAAAAGTTGACAAGGACCAACTGAGAACAATCACTGAAGCTGATCCTCTTACAACTACACAAGAAGTTGCTGAAGAACTCAACGTCGACCATTCTAGGGTCGTTTGGCATTTTAAATTTGAAGCAAATTGGAAAGGTGAAAAAGCTCCATAAGTGGGTGCCTCATAAGCTGACCAAAAATAAATAAAAAAAAAATCATCATTTCGAAGTGTCATCTTCTTACTGTACTCAACAACAATGAACCATTTCTAGATTGGATTGTGATGTGTGAAGAAAAGTGGATTTTATACGACAATGACAATCAGTGACAACCAGCTCTGTGGCTGGACTGAGAAGAAGCTCCAAAGCACTTCCTAAAGCCAAATTTGCACCAAAAAAAGGCCATGGCCACTATTTGGTGGTCTGCTGATAGTCTGATCCACTACAACTTTCTGAATCCCAGTGAAACCATTACATCTGAGAAGTATGCTCAGCAAATAAATGAGATGCACCCTAACGCCTACAGTGGGCAATGGTCAACAGAAAGGGCCTAATTCTCCTCCATGACAACCCAAGACCACATGTGGCACAACCAGCGCTTCAAAAACGTTTTGCCTCATCCGCCATATTCACCTGACCTCTTGCCAACTGCTTTCCACTTCTTCAAGCATCTCTACAACTTTTTGCAAGGAAAACGCTTCCACAACCAGCAGGATGCAGAAAATGCTTTCCAAGAGTTCATCGAATCCAAAGCGTGGATTTTTATACTATAGGAATAAACAAACTTATTTTTTGTTGGCAAAAATGTGTTGATTGTAAAGGTTTCTATTTTGATTAATAAAGATGTGTTTGAGCCTAGTTAAAATGATTTAAAATTCATGGTCTGAAACTCCAATTACTTTTGCACCAAGCTAACATGATGCAATTAAACTGCAGCACTCACCTATATTCCTTTCTAACTTTTTGTTGAGTTTTTCCTATGAATGAGTGTGTTTTGTGTGTGTGTGTGTATGTATAGCTTTAAAGAAGTCTATCACTAAAACTTCTAGTAAGCAGCTCGCAGTGCAGTTTGAGAGTAAATAAGAATTTTATAGTCATGTACCACATAATGACATTGTGGTCAATGATGGACCACATATACTACAGTGGTCCAAGAGATTATAATGGAGCTTAAAAATTTCTATTGCTTAGTGACGTGGAAGCTGTCATAACATCATAGCGCGATGCATTACTCGTTTGTGGTGATGCTGGTGTAAACAAACTTACTGTGCTGCCAGTCATTCAAAAGTATAGTACATACAATTATGTACAGTACATAATACTTGATAAAGATAATAAATGACTACGTGACTAGTTTATGTATTTACTATACAGTTATCTCTCGGTTATCTGTAGGGGATTGGTTCCAAGACCTCCCTCAGATTCCAAAATCCACAGATGCTCAAATCCCTAATATAATGGCCTAGTGTTTGCATATAACCCAGGCATGTCCTCCTGCATACTTTAAATCATCTCTAGATTACTTATAATACTTAATATAATGTAAATGCTATGTAAATAGTTGTTATAATATATTGTTTGGGGAATAATGACAAGGAAATATAGTCTGTATATGTTCACTATAGATGTAACCATCCAACCATCCATCTTTTTCCTAAATATTTTCAATTCGTAGTTGGTTGAATCCACAAATGCAGAACTCATGGATATGGAATACACAGATAAAGAGGACCAACTATATTGTCTTTATTTTATTTTTTAGAGACAGGATCTCACCCTGTCAGAGCGCAGTGGCCTGATCATAGCTCATTATAATCTTGAACTCTAAAACTCCAGAGCTCAAGTGATCCTCCTACCTCGCCCTCCCAAAGTGCTGGGATTAGAGGCATAAGCTATCATGCCTGGCCCATTTTTTATCTTCTATATCATATTTTTACTGTACTTTTTCGATGGGTAGATAATGTTTAGATACACAAATACTTACCATTTTGTTACAACTGCCTACAGTATTCCATACAATAACATGTTGTACAGGTTTGTAGCCTAGGAGCAATAGGTTATACCACATTGCCTAGATGTGTAGTAGGCTTTCTTATCTAGGTTTGTTTAAGCACACTCTATTATGTTTGCACAATAACGAAATCACCTAACAACATATTTCTCAGACCGTATCACCCTCATTAAGTGATTCATTACTTAACATACAGTAGTAAAATCTTTAATTTTAATAATTAAATACTCATTAGAATTACCAGAATTCTCAGTTTATTCATTAGCTAAAAGTTGGCTATGAGAGAAGCCAAGATGTGACATCTGTTACTCTTTACCACATACATAAAGAACCATCAGATCATGGCTGATCTGGCTGGAAAATATACAGCTCATCAACTAGAAAGAGTATAGTCAGGTTACACTTTGGGATCTTCAATTTTTAAAATCAATCTATGATACCCTAGGAATATTTTAAATAATTTTAATCACATTCACCATTTCCAGTATTTACTTTCCCAGTAACATTGGATATAATGGCAGTATTACACTCAATTCACAGTGTCATGTGGGAGTTAAAGTTAACTTTAGATTTCAACCTACACACCTATACACACACTGTTATCTTCCACCATACCTTCAGAAAAGGTTACAAAGAGAAGGACTACCAGGTCGTAATAAGACTAACAATTAACTTGACCAGAATAACTTCATACTTTTTTCCCTTTTAGCCACCTGTTGTCCATACATTAGGGACTGATACTGTTTCCATACTTAAACATTCAAAGAGTATAATGACCTGGATGAGTGCCTTGATTCGTGCCTTGATTCACTGAAGATACAAAAGTCGTCTCCATCATCCCATATTCTACTCGAGGCCTTTCTATTGCCGCTGCCACCACCGCCACCGCCACCGCCACCACCACCGCCCCCGTGAGATTTACTAGCATGACTCCTGCCTCCTCTTCCTCCTCTAGAAGACCCTTTTCCACCTCCTTTGCCTGGCTTGCCTTTTCTTCTTACTGAAGAACTCATTTTCACCTGAAAGAGAAAAAATTAATACAAACATCATAAAACTAGACAAGTATAATAATGCTTTCTGAAACTTATGGATATAGGCTACTTTAAAGGAATAAAAGAAAATGCAAATTTTAAAAAGGCTGGTCTTAGAGCAGGATTTCAAATCTGTCCCAGTGAAAAAATTTTAAAAATAGGTAAAATTAAAAGGGCCAGCCAGTTTAGGGGCATCATGGGCACATCTTCACAAAAGATTTACAAGTACTTCTTCCTTAGGACTAATATTTAGCAAGTTTCTCTGACACAATTTCTTAACCAAGGATGTACATGAGAAACACATGGAGAAGTTTCAAAACACACATGCCTTAAGCCGGTTAATGGGTTACAAAGGATGTCTCCAACAAGGGAGGGGACATGATGAGGCATGTGTGACCTCCATCCTCCTGGAAGGGATATCTCCTCAGCCAAAAGGGGGTCCATTCAGTCAGCCAGTGGGGGGTGGGCCTTAAGATTTTTATTTTACTTCACATCCTCAAACCACTTGGCCTCATTCTTCTGATGCAGCCTTGGGGGGACAAGTGCCAAGCTTTTGCTAACAAGAGGCTACAATATATTATCTAAAATGTCCAGTTTTCAATAAAAAGTTACGAGGCATGCAAAGAAACTTAAGTATGATCCATACACTGTAAAAAAAAAAGCAGGCAACACAAACTGCCTGTGAGTTAGACTAGATGTCAGATTTAACAGAAAAAGACTTCAAAATAGTCATTATAAATACGTTCACAGAAATTCAGGAAAACATGATTAAAGAAGGAAGGTATGATGACAATGTCATATCAAATTGAGAACAACAATAAAGAGATAAAAAATTATAAAAAATGAACCAAATGGTAATTCTGGAGTTGAAAAATATGACTGAAATTAAAAATTAACTAGAGGAGCTCAACAGTAGGTATGAACTGGCAAAAGAAAGGACTGATGAAGTTACATTGACACTGCTTATATAAACTGCAAACAGAAAGAACAATAAATGAAGAGAAATGAACAGAGACTCAGAGAAATGTGAAATACCATCAAGGTCACCAAATATATACAATGGGAATATCAGAAGAAAAGGAGAGACAGAAAGAACCAAAAAAAAAAAAAAAAAAAAAAAAAAAAGTTCAGTGGCCTCCAACTAGGACAAACAAAGAGATACACAAATATATATATGTATATGGTAGTAAAAAATGTTGAAGGTCAAAAGACAAGGAGAAAATCTTGAAAACTGTAAGAGAAAAACAACACAAGGGAAACCCCAATAAAATTAACAATTGATTTCTCAGCAGAAAATGAAGGGCAGAAGCTAATAACATATATATTGCCAGGCGAGGTGGCTCACGCCTGTAGTCCTAGTACTCTGGGAGGCTGAGGTGGGAGGATTGCTTAAGGTCAGGAGTTCGAAACCAGCAAGAGCGAGACCCATCTCTACTAAAAATAGAAAGAAATTAATTGGCCAACTAAAAATATATAGAAAACATTAGCTGGGCACGGTGGCCCATGACTATAGTCCCAGCTACTTGGGAGGCTGAAGAAGAAGGACTGCTTGAGCCCAGGAGTTTGAGGTTGCTGTGAGCTAGGCTGATGCCATGGCACTCTAGCCCAGGCAACAGAGTGAGACTCTGTCTCAAAAAAAATAAATAAATAAAAATAAAAAAAAGATGTACATGATAAACCTCAGAGCAATCACTAAAATACTACATTAGAAAATATTCACTTAATGACTAAATGCAAAATAAATCAGTAAAGTAGGAACAGAAGAACAAATAGACATAAAATATTTAAACATCAAAAATTAAAATGGAATGATAGATGTAATTCCCACTATATCGATAGTAAAAATAAATGTGAGTGAATTAAGCAATCCAATCAAAAGACAAAGATTATCATACTGGATTAAAAAACATGATCCGGCCGGCATGGTGGCTCATGCCTGTAATCCTAGCACTGCCTGTAATCCTAGCACTCTGGGAGGCCGAGGTGGGAGGATCGCTCAAGGTCAGGAGTTCAAAACCAGCCAGAGCAAGAGCGAGACCCATCTCTACTAAAAATAGAAAGAAATTAATTGGCCAACTAAAAATACATAGAAAAATTAGCTGGGCGTGGCGGCACATGCTTGTAGTCCCAGCTACTTGGGAGGGTGAGGCAGAAGGATCGCTTGAGCCCAGGAGTTTGAGGTTGCCGTGAGCTAGGCTGATGCAACGGCACTCTAGCCCATGCAACAGAGTGAGACTCTGTCTCAAAAAACAAAACAAAAACATGATCCAACTACATGCTCTCTATAAGAGAGACACTGTAAAGTCAAAGATACAATAAATGAAAATAAAAGAATGAAAAGAAGAATCATGCAAACAACAACCACAAGAAAAGTGGAGTGGCTGTTATCGTCAGACAATATACGCTTTATAGCAAAAAATGTTACTAGACAGAAAGAGGTATATTTCATAATGATAACATGGGTATTCCATCACGAAGCTATAACAATTACAAACATACATGCACCTAATAATAGAGCACCAAAATACATGAAGCAACAACTGATAGAAATGAAGGGAGAAATAGACAATTCGACAGTAATAGTAGGAGATTTTAATACTCTACTTTTGGTAATGGTAGAACAACTAGACAGAGGATCAACAAGGAAATAGAAAATTTGAACAACACTATAAACCAACTAGACCTAACTGATATCTATGGAACACTCCACCCAACAACAAAATATACATTCTTCTCAAGTACACATGAAACATTTTCCAGGACAGACCATATGCTAGGCTACAAACCAAACCTCAATAAATTTAAAAAGATAGATAGAAAGAAATAATACAAAGTATGTTTTCCAACCAAAATAGAATGAAATTAGAAATCAAAAGCTAGAAAAATTTTGGAAATTCACAAATATGTCAAAATTAAACTAGGTCCCTTGGTATTCCTTTCTTCAAATCTTTCATGATTAAACATATGTATTAAGTGTTTATTTTATGTTTGTCTCCCCCACTCCTACTCCCAGAAAGCTCTTTGAAGGCAAGGACTATATCTATTTTGATTACCACTGTCCCTCTAACATAGTGTCTGGCATATAGTAGGGATGCAATATGTATTTGTGGAATGAATGGCTGAGGGTTGAATAAAAGACTTATGTGAGAATGGAGTGTCATTCATCTATTCATTTCACAAATATTTATTGAGTGCTTATTATATGCTAGATCCTGGGTATATAACAGCAAGAAGACAAAATTTCTGCCTCATGAAACTTATCTTCTAGCAGGTAAGACAGACAATAAACAAATAAATATATATTATCAGTTAAATGCTATCATGAAAAACAAACAAACCGAGGCTTTTATTTTAGATTGAGTGGTCGGTTAATATCTCTCTGAGATCACATATGAGAAGACACTTGAACATATCGAGAGAATGATCCACGAAATACAGTCATACCTGGGTATACACAGGAGATTAGTTCCAGAACCTCCCTCCCCCACATATACCAAAATCGGCACATACTCGAGTCCGCAGTTGCCCCTGCGGGAACCAGCATATAGAAAAAGTCAGCCCTCTGTATCTGGGTTTCACATCCCACAAATACTGCATTTTTGTACAGTATTTTTGATCCGAGTTTGTTGAAACAAATCCGTCTATATGTGGATCCCAGCAGTTCAGACCCATGTTGCTCAAGGGTCAGCTGTACTCACAAAAGTGTGGGGTCATTAAAAGCTTAACAGGTGACCACAACAATGTGAAAAACTGAATTCTGGGGTTGTGCATCAATAATTACATATTATTTCTAATTTTTTTTAAAAAGGGGAAGGATATACAAATCAAACAGATCAGAACGTCATCTCAAAAACCATCTAGCTCAGGTAAACTTTTTGTGTACTGAGAAACTTTAGATAAAAATCAAGAAGATGCTGTACTCTGATTTAAAACAACTTGTCTCACACTAACCCAAAAATGTTAACTTTGCAACTTGATCTGAGACATGCACTCAACATTTTAAACGAAGATAGCTGGCCGTAGTGGTATCCAATATCATTCTCCCCACACATTTTCCAGGAACAGGAATTACGTTGTATAACATATATGGTTAGATTCCATTATTCTAGTCCACCTCGCCTGGGAAGATTCCAACTATCTTTCTTCACCGTGTATATATAGTAGCGACCTAAGTATGGCTCTAAAAGTATCCTTTGTTTCATACCCACGGCACTAAAAACTGACTACACACCACTCTCCTCCCTGGCAAATCTCTGACTGACCATAATATATCCAGCTCTATCCAGATATCCAGACCTCCTACATTTCTACTAACACACATCGTTCCCAACCCTCTCCCCAAATAGCTACTCAGTTCAAGATGGAGACAGAGACAGGAAACGGAGCCTGAGCCCCTTCAATCCAACCCCTTACGCAGCTTCGAGCACGAATTCCGCTTCCCCGCCTCCAGCCTGAGCTTGGACAACCTCAGCTGCAGAGCTCTGCCTGACCCGGTCCCAGGGCCTGGGATCCTGCTGGTCCAGATTCACCGGTCCCGGGCAGACAGGCTGGGACACACTGGGCCGTGATGCTCCTCAGATCCCGACCACTCCCGGAGCAGGGAGGTGGCAGACGGTCCGCACACTGACAACCAGGTCTACGCGCAGACCATGCAACACAGACACACATCACTTGTCTGCGGAAGTGGAGGCCATACCTGGCTTGCAGCCTCGGTTCCCGGGGCGGATGTCGGGAGGCGATGCCCAAGGGTCAGAGGTCCCGACTGGGCTCAGCCACCCTCACCGATCTCACTTGGAGAGGCTCCGCGGTGGCCCAGCTGCAGCTGCACAGCCCCGGCGCCCTCTGATTGGCTCAGCCTCGGCCCCTCGTATGTTCGCTTCCGGGTGAGAGGTGCCTGGTCTCCCCAGCAACCGAGTCGCGCCTGGCGCTGTACTAGCGCCTGGTTCTCTCCAGGCCGCAGAGCTGGCGGCCCAGGAGGAATCGCAGAGTCAAGAAGTTCTGTCTAACACCTCTCGGACAAGTGAGTCTCCGTCCTCCCAGCGACGCCGGCGGGGAAGGGCATCTTTAAGTAGATCTCGCGTTGGGTCAGAACTTGGCCCCTAGTAACTCCTGTATGGGTGTGACATAATTCCTGACTGTCTACACTGGGGTCTCGAAAGCCCCTGTTCTAGGAACCAGGAGACCTGGATTCTAGCTCTGATTCTATCATTAATTCGCTGTTGTGAAACCTTAGGCACGTGCCACCCTCTCAGGACTTCATTTTCCGCTATGGTGCTAGATTCTCTGTAGCTCTAACATTCCGAAGTTTCGAATGTAGAACTTTATAAAGGCAATTGAAAACAGTTCAGTTTCTTATATGATTACTTTCAGCGCCCTGCTATAGACATTTAGCGATTGCTTCTCAAGTACCCTTCATTCACTAGTCATTCAGTTCCTATTAGCACTAAACACTGAGTTGGATAGTAGTAGGATAAGAAAAGAGATTTGACTAATCCGCCATCCTCGTCCTGGAAGAGCAGGGTGTGATAGGGTATCCCCATACAAAAGCATCGTTTTATTATAATGGAGCCCTGATTACTGTATTAGGAATAGATGCAGAGTGCTGTGGGAGTCACTGAAGGAGTCTGGGGGTAAAGAAAAATAAGAAGAAAGGCTTTGCTGAAGAACAAATACCTGAGCAGAGGCTACAAGAAAACAATAGCTAATATTTACAGAGTTTAGACACTGGCCTAAGTATTTTACATAGATTAGCTCATTTACTTAATTTACCTCATCTAAAGATGAGGAAACTAAAGCACAGATAATTAAGTAATTTGTCCAAGGCCAAAGAAAATGGTGAGGTCTGGATTCAAACTTAAGTAGTCTGATGGCAGAGCATGAACCCTTAACTATAAAATAGAGTGGAAACACTCTATTTTGCCAATTTCTAAGGATGCATAGCAGTTAACCAGGCAAAGAAGAGAGGGGTGTTCCAGGGAGAGAGTACAACAACATGGTGCCTGTGGGGAACTAGAAGTAAATTTTGTACTCTGGTTAGTATTAATATCATTAAACAATCAGAAAGCACTCTGTGTCTCTGCCCCCTTGGAACTTAAAATCTTGCACATATGTATATAATTAATACATGAGCATACATGGCAGTTTCTCTGTACCTCCACACCTCACCCTTTTTTCCACAACCAAATCTTAGAAATTATAGACAAAAATGAACAAACATATCTAAATTTATATATATATATTTCAGATTTAGTGTTAGTGTCTATATTTAACCCCTAAACAAGATCAGAGTTCTGGCAAGATTGCTCTCTACCCCTCATACCACTTCCATATTGATATCATCTGAATTTTAGTTACAGATTCTATTTTCAAACTTTTTTTTTCTTTTTGAGTCAGGGTATCACTCTGTCACCCTGGCTAGAGTGCAGTGGTATCATCATAGTTCACAGCAACCACAGACTCCTAGGTTCAAGTGATCCTCCTGCCTCAGCCTCCCAAGTAGCTGGGACTACAGGTGCATTCCACTAGGCCTGGCCAAATTTTCTATTTTTTGTAAAGATGAGGTCTTGCTCTTGCTCAGTCTGGTCTTGAACTCCTGACTTCAAGCATTTCTCCCACCTCAGCCTCCCAAAAGTGGTAGGATTACAGGCATTCCCAAAGTGGTAGGATTACAGGCATGAGCCACCACACCTGGCTGTACATCAGTGTTTATAGCAGCATTATTCCTCATGGCCTCAAACTGGAAACAACTTAAATTTCTATCAGCTGATGAATGAATAAACAAAATGTGCTATTTCTCCATAATATATTTATATAATATATTTGGCTATAGAAAGGAATACAGTACTGATACATGATACATAATGGATGAACCTTGAAAACATTATGTTAAGTGAAAGAAGCCAGTCACAAAGGACCACATATTGTATGATTTTATGTGTAAGCAATGTCCAGAATAGGCAAATCCATTGAGACAAAGTAGTTAGAAGTTGCCAGGGGCCTGGAGTTGGGGAGCGAAGGGTAGTTGAGGGGATTGATAACTGCTAATGGGTACAGTGTTTCTTTTTGGGGTGATTAAAATATTCCCAAATTACATTGTGTTAATAGTTGTAAAACTCTGTGAATATACTAAAAAACATTGAATTGCATACTTTTAAAGGATAAATTTTGTCCTTAATATATATTAATAATGCTGTTATTATAAACAAATAAAAATAGATTATCTAGGCAAAATTATTTATTTCCCCAGGACCGTTCACTAGGCAATGGAAATGCCAAGTAATCATGATATGCTGTGATCATGATCATGATCATGAAGTGAGTCTTTTTGAGTAGTGTTTAAAGCACATTGGTTATAGGTCTTATGACATAAAAATATTTAAACTTATATGACTTTTCTTAAATCTTTTAAAACAGCTTCAGAAGTGTATAAGGTAAACTTTATATTTCCAAATGGAGACAAGTATGGTAAGCATACATTTCAAATACTTTTTATACTGAAAGCTAAATAGCTTAAGAATGAAAAAGTGAGACTGTAAAACTATTACTGGGATATTAACACCATTAAATAAAATAACATAGAAATCCTAATAAATGAACAGATTTTTAAATCAAAACACCAATGTTAAGTCTGGACAATATGCTTTGGAAACCTGTGGGGTCTGTCAACCTTCCTGGCCCTTGGGTCTCAATGGTTACAAGATGGTCTAGGTCCATGGATCTCATTTCTGGTCTCACCGGTTTCAGTGCTAGGGAACTAAAGAGGACCATAGGGGTGCAGTTGTGATTAGGCCCAGACATAAATATTGTATTACTTAGTAAAACAGAGTTCCCAGTTACAGTCTTCAGTGTTTCTCCCTTATTTAGATGGTGACTGTACAAGAACATCTTCTGGAATCTATGAGAGAAATGGAATGGGTGTTCACACCACGCCTAATGGGATTGTCTACACAGGAAGCTGGAGAGATGACAAGGTATTGTTGTTTTTAATACTGACAGTGAATAAATAACTCTGTGGGTAAATGATTCTGGGCATTACACCATTAAATCAAAAACATATATAATGAGTAGACTATATACTAAAAATCATAAATGATCTTATTTAACGTATGAGTAATATTAAACTCATTGCTGAGAACTAATCATCATTATCATCTTTCTCATCTCCCATTGATTAAGTAGTAAAGCTATACTTATTACATAATTTTCTCATTCAATCCTCATAATAACCCATGAAGTAACTACCATTGATACTCCTATTTTACAAGTAAGAGAAATCAGGGTCAGATTTCTTGCCCCGCTAGTAGGTGATGAAACAAGAGTATGTACCCAGATCTGCTTGAATCCAACTTGAGTTCTTAACAATGACTTTGTACTGTTTCCTAAGCTAACTAAACTGGTTGCCCTTAAGACAAGTTATCTTGAGGACCCCTGTTAATATCATCATGGACCCCCAGATGTTCAGATGCTTCAGATCAGAAACATTTGATATAGTGGGCTTCACAGATTGATACAGATGAAGAACAATGATAAAAATGTTTTCTTGTTGCTATAGAAATAAAGGATGATACAAAGTTGATTAAATAATAACTAAGTGGACTGGGTGTGTGGTGGCTCACACCTGTAATCCGAGCACTCTGGGAGGCCGAGGCGGGAGGATTGCTCGAGGTCAGGAGTTTGAGACCACCCTGAGCAAGAGTGAGACCCCGTCTCCACTGAAAATAGAACAAAATTAATTGGCCAACTAAAAATATATAGAAAAAATTAGCCAGGCATGGTGCCGCATGTCTGTAGTCCCAGCTACTTGGGAGGCTGAGGCAGAAGGATTGCTTGAGCCCAGGAGTTTGAGGTTGCCGTGAACTAGGCTAATGCCATGGCACTCTAGCCCAGGTGACTGAGTGAGACTCTGTCTCAAAAATAATAATAATAACTGAGTGGATGATAGACTTGTATGTGTACATTTTTCAAAGGTTCTGGGAAAACTAAAAATTAGTTTCTGAGGTCATTTCCTTTATTGCAAACAGATGAACGGTTTTGGAAGACTTGAACATTTTTCAGGAGCAGTATATGAAGGACAATTTAAGGATAATATGTTTCATGGATTAGGGACTTATACATTCCCAACTGGGGCAAAGTATACTGGAAATTTCAATGAAAATAGGTAAGTTTGAAATAAAAAATTGCTATAGTTCTAAAAGATTTTTTCTGATATGTTTGCTTAAATACTATAGTTAATGTTAAATATTCTTTTGTAATATATTTAGTTTCTAAAATTTGTTGAGTTAATTTTTTTGGGGGGGAGAGTGTTAAAAGAGAGGCTAAGACTATCATAAGCCTGCAAAAGGAAATATTATTCTTTGTGATAATTCAGTAGACTTTTCATTTATCCCCTTTACCTCTCTTTACCCTTTGCAGGAATACCTGTAAAATTATTTGCGGTCAGCTTGGAAATGGAAAGCTTTTTGCAATCACTGAGAAAATTTAGGTCAAAAATTACTTTTATTTGAAATATCTTGATATACTTTTTAAAAAGCAGCCTTGGGAGTAATATCATAATTGTTTATTTCATCTTGACCTGACATATGTGTACATTTTTACTAGGCTAATTTTTAAATGTAAGCAAAATTAATTTTCAAGTTGTAGAAATGTACCTACTGTTGTCCTTTTCCAAGCATATGCTTGTAGGAAAAATAAAAGTGAAACAAAACATAAGTACAGCTTTCCAAGCTTAATCTTTATACTGAATATCATGACATACCATCCAGAAGTTCAAGTACATTTACAAATACCCCTTGATTACTTCCAGAATTGAAAATGCAACCTAGGCCGGCGCGGTGGCTCAAGCCTGTAATCCTAGCTCTCTGGGAGGCCGAGGTGGGCGGATCCTTTGACCTAAGGAGTTCGAGACCAGCCTGAGCAAGAGCGAGACCCCATCTCTACTATAAATAGAAAGAAATTAATTGGCCAACTAATATATATAGAAAAAATTAGCCGGGCATGGTGGCACATGCCTGTAGTCCCAGCTACTTGGGAGGCTGAGGCAGCAGGATTGCTTGAGACCAGGAGTTTGAGGTTGCTGTGAGCCAGGCTGACGCCACAGCACTCACTCTAGCCTGGGCAATAAAGTGAGACTCTGTCTCAAGAAAAAA
>VSMD01083470.1:0-54300 GCA_008750895.1 Mirza zaza | reverse complement strand
GAGGATTCGAGATTTGCCCAAAGACACAAGCTAATTAAAGGCAGGGTTTGAAGTAGCGTCAGGGGATTTAGAATCCCAGCCAAGTGTTTTGCCCTCAGGGTGACACTGTGTCTTTCCTGTGGTCTCCTTTCTCCATAAAAAGATATTAAAAGTTATATTTTATGATGGCATTGGTATAAGGATGAATGTAATTCAGGCTAGATTAAAAATGAAAACATTTTCTTCTGCCCTAAAAGTTTGGAGTGTGTCCCCTGGGCCCATGGTGGCCCCTGAGGCCCCTCACTGCCAGGCCTGGCCTGGCCCGGTGCCACCTGCTCGTGCCCCTCCCTGCCCCTCCGTCAGCCTGGCCCTCCCGCCCCACCGGCACTCGCGCCCTGCCAGGAGCTGAATTACTGAGCACGCAGGCCACGTTGACTGCTGCCTGTCTGCTCTGCATTTCTCCACCGCATCTCCCCCAAGAAGACTTCTTTGAGAGCACCGTCTACGAGGACCTGCCACTAGGAATCCCCTTTGTACAGAACGATGCTGGAATCCCCTCTGAACCTGTGTCCCCCGCCTCGCTGTAGGAAGGGTGGGGCCCAGGCTCTCCCGCGCGCATGCGCCACCGCCCAGCCACACCACCCACCGGTGAGTGGGGCCTCTGCAGAGCTGGGCACGCAGGGAGCCTCGTAAGTGCTGAGTTTGCAGGCGCCAGAGCCTGAGCCAGAAGCACTGAAGTACTTGTTGTTTCCCACGCCCTGCTTTTTACCTGGCGAGCTCCTATGCATCCTTCAAAGCCTCTAGAAGCTCTCCTGTCCCTTTCCAGGCAGAGTTCGCCTCTCTGCTTTTGCACTCCCCTCACTCCCCAGTAGGAAGGGGACTGCACCGACCCCTAGTCATTGATTTACTTGGCTGTTCTCCATCACGCTGAGGCCTTCCTGACAGCGGGCCTGGCTCACGGACCTGTCCAGGTCTCAGGATGTTGGTGGCCCAGGGGGTGTCTTCTGCCCCAGCTTCCCAGTACACACTCTATGTACGGCAAGTGGCACCAGGAGCGGCATCCTCTTTCTAGCCTGCCTGACCCTGGGGAACGTCTCAGGCCTGGTGCAAAATGGCCTAGCCGGCTGGTTCCCCGGAATCTCTGAAGTCAAGTCACCTTCCACTCTTGATTACCGGGGAATGGATTATCTAGGTCAGTGGCCTCCCACCCTGGTGCGAGAGAGACGCATGGGGCTGTTACAAAATTCCGATGCCTGGCTTCAGCAGACGGATCCCATCGGGATTCTTGGGGATGGGATCCGGAGTCAGTATTTTTGATGTTTTCTAGAAGGCTCTTAGGAGAGTCTGATGATTGGGGGGTGGAAAGGCTCACGTGTTGGTGGTGGTCTCCAGTCCAGAATGTCTGCCCTCTTTTCCCATGACGCCTTCGTTTGGGCTCATTTCTTTGGTTAAGGGATCGCCTCGAAGGCTGGCTAGGAAGAGGCTTGCGGCTCTCAGAATGAAGGGGAACCTCGAGGGACGGCGTGGTCTGGTTTCCTCCCTCCAACGAGGTTACTGCCGCTGTCTGTGGTCCCACGAGAAAGCCCAACAAGAGGTTGGGTGTCATTCCAAGGTTGCACAGCCAGTGGATACGACCGAGCTGAGTTATAAGTCAGGCTCTTTCAGCGAAGATTTGGTGCTGGGCTGCGGCACCTGGGGCCCACTCGGAGCCCACTCAGAGGGTCTCGTACTGGGAGTCAAGCAAGGCTTGGGGACAGCACAGAGCGTCTGTTTTCCGGCACACCCCTGGCCTTCTCAGCAGGCGCTGCAGGGGTGGGCGAGTTACTCCCTTTCCCTCGGTAACAGCTCCCAAGCGCCAGCTTTAGGCACATCCTGTCCTCTCCTATCCTCCCTGTAAAGAGCCCCCCAGCCGGAGCCGCGCATCCTCCCCTCCCTGCTCCTCCCAGAGCGTTTTGCTCTCAGAGCTGTGTGCAGAGCTCTTCAGTGCTGGGCGGTGAGTCGCCCGCACCCCTCTTTGGAGACCCGGCGCTCCTCTCCGAGCCCAGGAAGGAGAGATGTTTAATTTGTCAGACAATGCCACAAGATGTTGTTTACACGCACACAGGATATAACACAGACGCAGCAAACCGTGAATACGGTGAACCTGCTTGTGGCTTCTCTTTCTGTGATAATTAAAGAGACAGTCGGGATCACACGTGTGAAGTGGCAGGGCGGGTGGGGAGCCACAGAGTAAGCTGGCACCAGGGGATGCAATGTCCCGTCTGCTGCTGCGCCAGGGCCCACCTGCCACCCTCCTCTTCCTCCCGGATGGAGGGGCAGGGTGTCCCTGTGCCCTACACATGCTTCCTTCTTCTGTCCCCAACCCCTGAGTTGGGGTCTGAGCCCATACTCTGTGTTAGTGTCTTATTTGGTCCTCAGAATAACTCTAGGAGGTAAATGCTATTATCATCCCATTTTACAGATAAAAAGATACAATAATATTGTCACCATTATCACAACCACCATGCTTAATATTTGCATATATTTACTCTGTGCCAAACTCTAAGTCCTTTACACACATCAATTCATTTAATTCTTGCAACAGCCCTATGAATTGGTACAACTAGTATCCTTACTTTACAGGTAGGGGAAACTGAGGAACAGTGAGGTTGAGTGACTTGCCCGCAGTCACGCAGCTAGAAAGCACCAGTGAGGAAATAAGCCATTCATTTGCTGAGTGAGAACAACTGGAGATTCAAGGGTGAATGGCATAGACAATTCCTTCCTTAGAGAATGGGCGAGTTAACCTGCTGAGCACCCCATGGCTGGTTGGTGGCCCAGCCAAGACAGGAGCTGGGCGCTGCAGGGTTCTGGGTTCAGTGCACTTCCTGCTTGACCTTGCTTTCAGCCCTCTCTGATAGGTGCATGTGTGTACGTGTGTGTGTGTGTGTACGTGCACGTTTGTAGAGTGTGTAAGGGTCCACATTCTGAAATTTATTTTCTATTGATAACAGTTGACTTGGAACCCGCCACTGTTTTTGGCTACCCCCAATTGTGTAGTAGGTGTCAACAAACACACTAAAGGAGTTAAACTGAATCCAGTCTAAGTACCATTCCCTTCCCTGGGCTCCTAGAGGCAGGACGTATAGGAAAACTATACTCCCAGGAGTCAGCATAGAAAAATAGCTCAGGGGCAGGCTCTGCAATTTTGTCTGCTGCAAAATCAAGTGACTACACTTGCCAGCTGGGAAGCCTTAAGCAAGCTGCTTAGCCTCTCCGTGCCTCAGTTTCCTCACTGTAAAGGGAGATTATGAGGGTTCTCACCTCAGAAGATTAAATGAACATAAAGTTCTTAGAATGATGTTTGGCAGACAGCACTCAATAAATGACATCATCGTCGCCTTCATCACAACAGAAAATATGTCTCTCTCAACCTCTGGGCCAAACCACACATAGGAAGATTCCCTCTCCTCCAGCTGACACGCAGTAACTCCCACCCAGAGGAGGGCTCGCCACTCCTGGGCTGGTGGTGGCTGCAGTGTCAAGGGCGCTGGGCCTACAAGACAGGACACGTGAGTTCTAGTCCCAGCTCTGAAACTGGATAAGTCACTTACTTTCTCCCACTGGGCTTATTCTTCTCATCTGTAAAATGGGAGTGGACGAAGTAACTTTCTAAGATCCCTTCCAGGTCGTACTTTCTGGAACTTCTAGGAGCCTTCCTCCTGTCTCCTTCCAGCTGCTATGAGTTTCTGGTGTTGTTGCCCAGCATCCTGAGGGGCACCTTGGTGGGGGTCAGCCTGGGTGGGGGGCACCCTGGGTGGTGGGGTTGGGGGGCAGCCTGGGTGGGGGTCACTCCAGGTGGAGGGGCCATAATCCGGAGTCTGTCTTGCTAAACCATTTGGAGCTACATCCTCGATTTCCAGGTAAGGAAGCTGAGACCCAGAGCAGGAATCAGCTGAGTCAGTGGCAGGATGGCTCCAAGAGAAGCTGTAGAATGTGCCAGGGTCACCCTTCTGTTAAGTGTGGAGCCTGGACCACGTTCCTTCTTTAACCAACCACACAAGGCTCTGCAGCCCTAAGAATCTGTGCTGCTGGGAAATAAGTTTGGGAAAACAGTTTTTGGCTTAAAATCCATTTTATTTGTTGTTTTGTTTAGGGTCTGCTTCTAGGAAAATTCCAGGGATCCTGAAAATTGATGTTTAAATGCAGGTAAGGATTTACTCCCCTTTTCCAGGAGTATATGAAAGCCTCATGGCCTAGTAGAAGGAATAAAAGTAAACACTGATTTAGTGCTTGCTGTATACCAGGTTCTCTGTTCTAAGAGCTTTGCATATTATTTATTCATTTAGTCTTAACAGCACCAGGTTAGTATTACTATTCCTGTTTTCCAGATAAGGAAATGGAGGCTGCAAAGGTGATTTCGCACAGCGAGATACTGGTGAAGCTGGGATTTGGTCCCCCTTGTCTGGTCTGGCCAGGAGTTCGGCCTCTTAACTGCCATGTCCATCTGGAATCATGCTTCGGAGCTGGGCAGTCTTAGATTTGCATCCTGGTGTCTTAATCCGCTCAGTGTGTGGGTTTAAATGAGTCGCTTACCTCTTCTGGGTCTCACATTCCTCCCTCGGAAGAAGGAATAAGACAGTCTGCCCTGCCAAGTTGTGATCAGGAATTACCAATAGCGCATATCACCATGGCTCAGGTGGGGCCTGGTGGGGCATGAGCATTTGCTAAGCGGGAGTTATTATTTGTGAATTAAGGGAGAATCAGACTGCTGACTGGGCACTTAACTGCACAGTCTTATTATTCTGAAATTCATGGTAACTAAGACAGACCCTAAAATAGTGTCACCTATGCATTTAGGGGTGAATATCCAGAGAGAATCTTTCTAGAACACTTCTATGTGAATTGCGAGTGCCAGGCTAATTTGAGTGAGTCACCAGTTGCTGGTGGCCCCTGACAAGTGTCCGGGTCTGCTCTGGAAAGCAGGTCTTCTGAGGGCTTTGGAAGGAAGAAAACAACTTACTGAAAATCAGTCCCTAGTTCAGACGCTCATTGATGCAGACAGGTCCTCTCCTGGGATCAAAATCAGTTTGCCTTGGTTTTGTTTACGTTTCTTGCCAGGGATGGAAAGCATGTTGGAGAAACTGAGGCCAGGGAGTCTGTGCATGTCTCAGCCCAGAGATAGCCCACAGAGGCAGACTTAAAGAGGGGTCCCCTCTTCCCTCCCTTCCAGTTGCCCAACGAGTGAGCTGAAGGCTCCCTGGTGGGGTCAGGGTAGCAGGAGGGCAGGCCCCAGGTCTAAGAGGTCCAAGGCTTCAGTTCACAGCCCTAAAGTTGAAGACTGCAGAAACCCTATAGCCCCAGGCCAGGCCAAGCAATAACACTAAGTACTTCACTCATGTTAACTCATGTAATCTTTCCAACAATTCAGTGAGGTACACATAGTTATTGTCCCCATTGCACAATGGGGCAACTGAGGCACAGAGCAGTTACCCAGCTTTCCCAAGCACCTGGAAGAGATGCAGAAGTTGCAAAGCCCGGCGCTGTGACTAGGGGTCTGTGCCTTTTACCCTCTGTGCCCCTTGCATGGCTGCCAATCGCCACGTAGAGAAGGAGTTACTTTCGGACAGGGGTGAGGAGGATGGGACATGGAAACTCTTCTTGGTCCCTGAAACTCCCTCCTCTGGTGGGCCCAAGTCTGAAGAGGGTTTCTCGGTGGGTCACTTAGCAGGACCTGAATGGAACCAGACCTGGATGACAAGTCCCATGGAGGTCCCAGGTTATCAGAACAGGTTCTGGAAGGCAGAGTGTGGATGGCCTGGTGCCAGGAGAGGGCTGGGAGGCCCTGGGACCATATGGAGGAGCCTCCACCTTCCTTAGAGGTGGAATCGCATGCTCTCCTAGGGACATCCTGCCCCCAGGACCCCTCCCCGCCTGCCCAGCCTTCTCTAGCACTCCCTGAGATCCCCACTTTTCCTCCTGGCAAAGAGCGCAAAACAGCAAATAAAATCACCAAACTTACTCTCCTTTTTTCAAAGACGTCCCCAGTTTGTGGTTGCCATGGCAACACCTGCCAGCTTCTCTGAAGTCAGCCCTCAGTTCCTTCCAGCGGCCTCCCCCACTGCACCCTCCTCCTGCCCACCCCCTACCCTTTGCCTGCCCATCTCAGCTGCACCCCAGACCCCGGGTCCAGCCTCCCCTCCTGGCCAGGCCAGCTCAGTGGGGAAGGGGCAGCTGGGTAAAGGAGGACTTCAGAGGAACCCAGAGTGCAGGCGGGTCAGTGACAGTAATGAGCTCCCGAGTGGCACAGGCCTGCCCGGGACTCCCAGACATGACTAGGACCCCCAAGGGCTATGCCCGCTCCACCGCCAGCTCCCGTCCCTGCTTCTTTGGAGCTTTCTCTTCTTCCACCAAAGCCCAGAAGGCTCCAGGGGGGTTGAGAAGAAAGAATCTGTGAAAACTGATTAGCCACCTACTCGCTGCCTGACCCTGGGCAAGTTATGGCACCTCTTAGAACCTCACTTTCCTCATCCGCAAAATGGGTGACTAGGATTTACCTTAAGGGTTGCTGGTGGGTATAAAACAGAAAATATTTGCAAATACTAGATACTCTATAGATTCTAAAGCCATGCCCCTTCCCTTCTCTCTGTTTTCTCCTTGAACCCGCATTGCATTGTGGGGCCTGTTCCCCGCTGCCTTCCCTGCTCCCCCGCTCCCCCTCCTCCCTGCTCCTCCCTCCCTGGGCTTCACCGCTGATGCCACGGGCAGAGCCAGTGGCACCATCATGACGTCCACACTAGGGTTCACCCTTTCTTCCTGGGCTCCCGGGGCTTCTCGGGGAAGGTAGGGGTGGCAGACGCTTGGTCTGCAGAAGGGACAGCCTTGACCGCTGATGGGAAGCCAATGAGGGCACGCCTGGCTCCGAGAGAGTAGCCACCTCTGTCCGCCTCCCTGCCGAGCATGGGCTGTCTCAGCGGGCACCGTGGGCAGGTTCCCAATCCGCTTTGGCAAAACCTTTACCAGGGGGATGAGTGAGGGGCTCCCTGCCCAGCCAAGCCAGCCTGGAGGGCCAGGCGTTGGCCACGCCCTCTCCCCCTCTGCCCGGCAGTGAGACGGCGCCAGCCGCCACCTCTCCATAGAGGAAACAGCTGCATTCCAGAAGAAAGGATTTATTGGTAGAGGGCAGACGGCGGCCCTGGCGGAGAGAGAGTGTGGTACGGGTCTAGGGCACAGGGCTGCGGAGAGCTTTCATTTCCAGCAGGCTCTGCCTAGTTACGGCTGATCGCTTTTTTTTTACTTTTTCTTCTCTCCCCATCTATTGGTCTATTGGCCACTCTAACACTCATCTGCTCCACTGCAGGCCTAAATTGGAGAGGGGCCTCCTCTCCTTCCATCCTGCCCCCACCTGCTGAGTCCCAGGGTGGTCCCCCCTGGCAGCTTCTCTGGAGGGCTGGGCCAGTGCCTCTCACGCTGCAGTGTGCACACAAGTCACAGGGGAACCCCAGAAAAGAGCAGATCCTCAATCAGGGGCCTGGGTGGGCTTGGGACGCTGAACTTCCGGGTTGCCTGCACTCTGGCCACACCTGGAGTAGTGAAGTCAGAGGACCACGGCCCAAGAGCATACTTGGAGGGGCAACGATCTCCTCCACTCCCACCCCTCCTTCTGGGATCTCTCTGGACATCGGGAAATTGTTCTCAGCTGCTGCTCGCAAGTCACCCAGCCTGTACCTGAGCACACGCAGGCTAAGTCTATGAGCTGAGAGCCTCAAAATGCAACATCTGGTCCCTCCCTCGGAGGGATGCAGGCCTTGCAGACGCCTCTAGCACTCACGCACTGACAAATATCCCCGAGTGAGAGCTGCCCAGGTGGGCTCTGCCATCCACGCTCACTCCTCAGCCTGATTAGGCAGAAGCTGACGGAGTTCAGGAGAGATGAGGGTTTAGGGAGGACACGATGAGAATTTCAATGTAGCCTTGGCTGCTGGCAGAGCCTCCAGAAAAGAATCTGAGGTCAGAGTGGATCACTCACAGAACTTCGCATGCATTCTCCACCTTGCACTCCAACTTCCTCTTGGGTTTACTCTTCTATCTCCAAAGGGGGATTTTGCAGCCAGGTCATGTCTGTAAAATGTTTCAACCATCAGGCCAAGAGGCTCTGTGTGCAACCAGACATAAGGAATGGAGAAGATGACATCCCAAAGTTACTTCCAAGTCAGGGAGATCTATGAACTCTCTGTGCTCTCTGGGGCATCGTGGAGAGAACAAGCCCCTTCCCTACTGCAGCTTGTGGTTTTGACTTTGATTAAATCTCAAGATTAATTTTTCCCCGTGACACAGTGGCCAGCCTGGAAGCCATAATCCCTTCAGTAGTTCAACATGTTTATGAGGGTGAGAGCATGCTTAATGCTGCAGTTAAAATGCTAAGCTGAGTAATCAGTTCATTAGAAATTTACTCAATATGTTTGCTGTCTGCAGCTGGGCCCCACTCCCCTGGACAGAGATAAATCAGCAGACAGTGCAGCTAATGACAAGATAAAGTCCTCCAAGATCGACAGCAATGCTTGGAAATGCCCTGACATAGAGGAGAACTTGCTGGCCCGAGGTCGTGGACAATGTCAGGCTGCTGGCCAGAGCTGGGAAGGACCCCTGATGTAGAGTGTTTTCATGGTCTGGACTCCAAGCTCCTGCAAGATCTCAAGGGTGAACCAGCAGAGCTGCAGTCCAAGGTCATTGGGTTATCTTAGGCCAACCAGCCAAAGGTCTTGGGTTAAATGGCCCCAGAAGGACGAGGATTCAATCCTGAGACAAGGATTCAAGCCACACGGTGTATTTGGGATGTGGTCCCTGAAAACCTGAAGGGACACAGGGGAAGTGGCAGAACAGGGGAAAAGAACCCAGCCAATAAAAATGTGTTGTCAAGCAAGTTACGATGGGAGCAACTGGAATTCAGTCCCACCAGGGACTTCTGGGAGACAGTGTAGACATCCACATCAGCGCCACCCCTCCCTCCTGGGGGGCGAGGGTGCTGGGAGCGGATGTCCCCCAGGCACAGTTGACAGCTGCTTTGGTGGCACAGGTTCCCCAGGACTCTGGCCTGCGTCCTTGCCCGGGCAGGGCGTGTGGGTGGGGAAGGCCCTGAAGGCCAAGACGCAGGTGCGGTGGTGGGAGTTGGGCTGGTGCGCATTGAAATGGTGAGTCTGAGGGGAGACAGTGTTCCCTCCACGGAGGGTGAGCAGGACCCAGTAGGAATCCAATCCCCACAGGAGTCATCTTAGAGGAGACTCAGGGCCTCTGGGCTAACGCATTGCATTTGCTCACTGTGCGAGAAGAGCTGTTGCACGTCCAAGAAAGGGTGGGGCCCTGAGTCCCGGAGCACAGGGACTCTTCGGGGAACTCAGCGAGCAGTGAAGCCTCGTGCCAGCTTTCTTCAGGTGTAGGGAGGGCCTCTGGGGATGGCAGGAGGGCGCCCAGTGGCACCGTGCCTGGGCGAGGACCAGGCAGAGGGCTGGAGGACTGGCTGGGCATATCTCTGGGTGGAGAAGGAACAACAGAGGTGCCCGTGGTCAGCATAGGGCCACCTCATTTGAGATGTTAATCAGTCATCTGCAAGAGGGAGTTACACAGTAAGAGGGAAGCTGGGAATGTGCAAATGGCACTAAGTTTTTTAGGAGAATGAAATGTCAAGCCAATGGGGACACGCTACAGAATCCCACAAGGGTGTGTACGAGTAGGCAGAAAAGTGACAGATGAGATTCGGTGTGGGCAAGTGTAAGATAATGTATTTAAAGACATATCTCGAACGCTACAGGACTTCCTTCTAAGATGATGCATGCCACTGCGGTTTTATTTTAGGAAGAAGAGCAAGGAGGGAACGGGGACTGACATTTATGGCGTGGCTACTAGGTTTTGAATCTTCTGATTGCAGAGTACGGAATTGTGGTTCAGAGAGGCAGGGTAAATTGCCGGATGCCACATGGCTGGGAAGGGCTGGGGCTGGGATCCTAATTCAATCTGTGTTCCTTCTGCTCTGTTCCCTGAAGACATGAGCCCAGTGTGGAAAGTGGCCCAAAGACCACCTGGGACCAGCTACGCTAGGACTTGCTCCTGGTTCCCCTTCCTCTACAGCCTGTTCTGCTCAGTCTCTTTTTATGGTTCTTTCAGCAAAATGTTGAAGGGATCCAGTCCCTCCTTAGCCCTTTTTCTCTTCTTGGCCTTATCTATTCTCTTGGAACGCATCCAGTTGCATGGCTGAAAATGCCACCATATGCTGATGAGCCGCGTCTGTGTCCTCAGCCCTGCCTCCCCCTGAGCTCCAGACTCACAGTTCGACTGTTCCCAAAGTCCTCACTGGGGTGTCCAGTGAGCATCCCAGGCCCAGCAGGACCATCAGCGAGTTCTCGCTTTCCACCTTAAACCCGTTCCTCCTGAGGCCTTCCTCATCTCAGCAAGTGGCAACTCCGTGGAGCGTATCCTTCCTTCCCTGCACAATGAACACGTCCCTTGTCCCAAGAAAGTCAACAGATACAAGAGGGGAGGTAGGCAGACAGCTGTGAAAGGTGCGTGGTCTCTTACTTTTGCAGAGATGGCCAAGAGCAGGGATGGCTGGAAGCCAAGGAACTGTGAAATAGACCGTGAAGTCAGTGGGTTTCACCAGCCACTCCAAGGACGGCGGGATCAGGAAACGGCAGGGCTTAGGCAGTGTGGAAGGGTACACTCAGGGGAAAGCCAAAGGGAGACCCCAGGCCCACGGTGCACTGCCGCGTGGACAGCCTCCCACTCTCCCCTGCTGCTCTCTACCTCAGGGCCTCTCCCGGGGGGCATCCTGCGTCTCTCATGCAAACCCCACTTCCCTGCAGCCCCTGGGCTGCCAGGCAGCGAGAGGGTAGCAGTCGGGTGGCAGTCCACCCCGCTGGACTCCCTTACCCCAGTCCCAGCCTTGGGCAGCCTGGCGTGGGGAGTGGGGGCCCCAGACCCCCGGCAGGTGGCAGCGTAAGGGCTCATCAGAGCAGCCCTCAGTTCCTCCCCAGCCGGGATTGAGAAGGAGAGGGAATGTTTTCTCTTGTTGTTGGGAAGACGAACCCAAACGAAAAAAAGCCATAAAGTCACTGGATTGGAAAATGAGAAAGTGGAATAAATAGGCTCTTGGGAGGGAAATAGGTCTTCCCTGCTCTTTGAACAGAAATAAACAGGGAGAGCACCTGTCAGAAGGAATTTACACTGGGGAGTGGGTGGCTTGGTCCTACCCGAAGCCTACAAGGAGGGGCTGCCGAGGAGCCCTGAATCCTCCTCCCAGCTCAGACCTTTCTTCTCGCACTCTGCCAGCCTCCTGCCGACCCCTCCTCTGCACATGCCATCTCCATTCCCTCTGCCCCCTCCTTCCTGACACCAGCACCCCTCTGCGAAGTGGTCCTCCCTCCACTGAAGCGACCTACCCCTCCCCTGAGCCTCACCTCCTTCAGGAAGGCTTCCTGGACCTCTCTCTTCTGAGAACCGACTCAGTCCCAGTAGTACAGCAGGACAGCACTCCACCTGTCCGTGCACACTTTGGGCAGCTGCCCACCACTGTGTCCCTTGACTGCCACTCACCCAGTCTTCTATGGCCCACAGAGTGTAAGTAACATCATTCTACAAGGCCCAGCTTTGATATCTCCTCCTCCAGGAAGCCTTCGGTGATCCCTACAACCTTCAGGAGGACTTAATGCTTCCTCCCCCTGTCCCCCAATGCTGGATTAGGGGTAATTCCAGCCCCCAGGTCTGGTATGAAGGCGTCTCCACCTCCCCATCCTCTTTGAGGGTAGGTGCACTTCGGTATCTCCCAGGGCTTCAGGGCGGTGGGGTTAGGGCATGACTGGCATCAGGGATCGCGGTAGGAAGTATGGAATGTTAGGGGCAAAGCAAAGGAAGGGACCGGATTCAGCCACACAAAAGCACTTGCGGGTGGAGGGTTGCACTGATTATGCTGAATTTTGTTTTGCTCGGAAGGTGTGGGACAAACATCTCACACGGCACTAAGCACACAGGCCGTTAGCCCCGGCCCCATACACACCACAGACACCCCCACACACGGCACGCCAGGGACAGCCACGCCCGCCTGCCTTCCTCTCACTGTCCTCTCCGCGTCCCTGCGGGCCACCTTGGCGCGTCTGAAACCCTGTGACCATCTCCCGCCAGGAACCAAACAACACCAGCAACAGCAGCAGAGCACCCTGCTCCTCTCACCTGCGACCCTGCACGTCAGAGCCGGAGGGGACCCCAGTAAGCTCACCGGACCTCGTAACTCCACAGCTGGGGAGACTGAGGCCCAGAGTGGGGCAGTGCCTGTCCGAGGTGTGCAGCTAAGAAGAGGCAGAGTTGGGGACACCCTGCAGACCCCCGACTCCAGCCCCAGGCTCTCCCCACCCCCCACCCCAGCTTGGCCGGGAGGAGGAGGCAGCCCCTGGGGTGCCCAGGTGAGGAGGGAGGGGCGGGGTGGCGGCCCAGCCCAGGGAGGGGCGGGGACAGGGAGGCCTGCACGGTGCCAGGCCTCCCTTTCCGTCAGGGTCTGGCTTCCCTAGGGACACAACGGAAAGGTAGAGAGTAGAGACCAGCGAGAGGGCAGGCACCAGTCCTCACTCCGGTCTGTACGTCCATCGGTCTCCACCCACTGCCCCGTGACTCGCCCCTCGCGCTGGGCCCTCACAGATGCCTGGGCGCCCCCACTCGCACCGCCTCACCCCCACTGCTCCCCTGCACGCCGCCCGTGACCGGCCTCCCCTCCCGCCTGCCGGCACCCCTCTGCAGCGGGCAGGGCTGTGGCTTGCCCGGGAGGCTTGCCCAGGAGGCCGAGCACCTGCTGCTGGCGCGCCCAGGGGACACGTCTCCCGCGGAAGCAAACGCCTCGCCTTGTCAGGGTTCCGAGGAGGCCGGGGAGGAAATGGGACCAATTAATCCACATTTGCCTCTCCAGATTGGAGTACAAGTGGGGAGATGGAAGAATTAACCTTTTCAAAAATGTAATTTCATAAAATCATCTTGCTTGGAACAGACTCTCTCGTTATTACTATTATTTATGGCCGAGTCTGTGCCTCAGGCCACCGCCGGTGCAGAGAGACAGACGGGGAGCGGGGCAGCCACGCTGCCTCGCAGAGAGAGGAAGGGCTGCCGGGCTGAACCCCAGTCCCAGGGCTGGGCCGAAGGCACCCCTGGAGCCCCGTGGACCCCACAGCTCACCTGCAGCTCTTCTGTAGGTGTGCCCCACTAGGACCAATGCCCTCAAGACTGTCACATGAAAATGCATTGTTTTTTGCTCCCCCTCAGCCCTGCTGACACTCTCCAGGCTGCCAATTCCCTGCTCTCTCTCTAGAGCTCACCATGGCTGGCACAGGCCATAGCATACGGCTGGCTCTCAGCAGCCACCCCTCAAGTCCAGGCCTGGGCTGGCTAACACCCACCCTAGCCCTGCCAGGACTGGGGCATCAGAGATCCCCACTGCCAGAGACTTGCTCGTGGGCTCTCACAGTGGGCATTCGGCTCCCTCAGCCGCCCAGCCGCCCCCGCCCAGGGCAGGGGTTTCCAGCCAGCCACCTTCTCTTCAAGCCTCGAGTGAGGCCTCACATCCTGGACTCCTCCAGGGTCCATGGGTCTCACCTGTGAAAAGGGGAGCGTGCGTGGCTTACAGGAGGAACAGCCAGGAGGCCAGTGTGGCTATAGGGTGATGAGTGGGAAAGGAGGCCAGGGAAGCAACGAGTGGGGCATAGGGTCACGTAGGGCTTTGCAGGCCATTGGGTGAACCTGGGAGCCACTGCAGGCTCTAGAGCACAAGAGGAGTGTGATGTGCCTTCAAGACTGATGCTCACCTGTTCTCTAGGACTTTGTCTGTTTAAGCTGCTCCATCCTGCCTACCTCAATATCTCCCCTCCCTCCCTGGGACCCCAGGGAGCCCACCCTTTACTCACTTAACAATATCCCCTAGGCATCCATTTTAAAGTGAGCCTGCAGAGCAGGGAAAGAAACAGGTGTGGCCCCTGCACTGTCGAGGCCACTACCTGTAGAAGACACAAGACTCCCTCTCCAGGAGTGCCATGGAAAGGATAGCCAGTGGGCCCTCTGGTATCCCAGCTCTGGCTCCACTCTGCGACTATTTTGCTGTGTGACTTTGGGTAAGGAATTTACCCTCTCTGAGTCTCTGTTTCCCTATCTGGAAAATCAAGAGTCTAAGGTCTCTTCCAGCCAACACACTAATCCTCTTGGATCAGGTAGAAGGAGGAGGATTCAGGGTAGTGGGAATAGTGGGGCAGGATTTCCCACACAGAGTTTGGGAGGTGGATGGGGAGCCCTCAGCTGAGTCCCCCAGGCCTTCCTCTCCTTCCTGGTCAGCTGCCCCCCATGCCGCCCCCACCCCCCTTCCCAGCCCAGCTCCTCTCCTAGCCCCTCCTCTGGCACTGAGCAAGAAGAACATTGAACCTGCCAGGTTAAATCAGATCAGCATGTGCAACAATTGAACGAAAGATGGATCTGGCGTATGTGCGCGGTTTTTAAATAGAGGTTCCTTGGAGCCAGTTGTTTCACTCAGAATGAAAACAATTGATTATCTTTAGAGCCACTTACTGAGGCTTATCGGCCTTGGTACAGCTGGCCGGGGAATCCAGGGCGCAGCTCTGCTCACCTGTCCCGCGGCCTGCGGCAGCCCTGTCCTCAGGGAGCGGGTGATCGGGAAGTGGGGCGGCCAGGCCCCTATGCGGCCGGCGGTGGGGCAGGGGGGCAGGACGGGGCAGCCATCTGAGAACTGGAGCCAGCCCTCAATCGCGGAAGCCTGTAGAGCAGGAGTGCACCCCGACAGAGGAGGAGAGGGCAGGGGTGCAGGACATCCCTCCAACCCCCGCCCTGGGCCAGTTCCATTCTAGCAAGAGTGGAGGCGGGCAATAACAAGACAACATAAGACGTCAGCTGTCATAAGTGCGTTAAGGAAGCATAAAGCAGGCTGGAGGTGTGGAGAGGAATGTGGACTGAGACTCAGGAGCTCATCCGGGCAGGCGGCCAGGGAAGACCTCTCCTGGGGGGGCACCAGGAAAGGGCTGAGCCCTGCTGATGGGGGAGGAGCACTTGCAAAGGAGGAACCTCCTAGAGTCCTCTGTGGACTGGGCCCCGAACCAAGGCTGGCTGGCAGGGATGGGAACTGTGTCCCTGTATAGATGTCTCCTACTCCTGTTAGCCCATCTTGACCTTCTGCCTCAGTTTCCCTGCATGCCACCCCAGGTCCTTGCTGCGCACTCCTCTGTATGGAGTTCCCCAACTCATTTGGCTGGGGCAATGACACCCGTTTAATGCTTCCCAGACACTTCCCAGGGGCAGAAACGCTATTCTCTATGTCCCAGGCTAAGCGGAATTCCATGTGCGTGGGCAGACGGCTCAAATCTCGAAGGGATGCTCACCGCGCTTTGAGTACTGCCCTCCGCCTGCACATCTCCCATTCTGGGGTTTAACCTGCTGGACTGGACCTGCCCCCCATACGGAGCCTGTCCATCACCTTCCTTATCACGAGTGAGGCCAAAGGGGCCCACAGACAGCCCCTGTGCTGTCCAGCACCCCTGGAAGCCCCCAGCTCTGTCTCCTTCCCTCCTCCTGCCCCTGCATCTCTGGGGGTCTGGCCTCTACAGCCGGCTCTGCACTCAACCAGACCACTGTCTTGCACGGACGGTCCATCCGGCTGGGTGCCGGCCTCACCCTGGACACTGCCTTTCAGCCTGTAGGTCAGCCCAGCCAGGCTCTAGGACCCAGTCATACCCAGCCTCGGGCGGCAATTACTCTCCAGTCCTGGTCCAGCCCCCAGGGTAGATCCTATAGCTGAATGAGCCCCTCGGCCACCAGCAAGCCTTTCGCCTGAGCCGCTGCTCTGTGGTTCCCGAAAAGGCCACACAGGATGAAATGACTCTCCCTGGGGGCAGACTGGAGAGGAGCTTCCCACTAATGCCACGGTCAGTCCTGTGTCACAACACAGATTACAGTGTTAGGAACCGGAGGGGAAAACAGCACGGAACGGGAAGACAGGCTCGCAGTAGTTACAGATCTCAGGGCCGGCGGGAAACAGGACGCTGGTTCCATTCCCGGCTGTGTTCCTAACAGCCAGGTGACCTACGCTAAGCAACACTATTGCTTCTCAAATGTAAAGCAAGGGGCGTTGGACCAGGTCGACAGTCCCCTAACCCTGTGCCATGGATGCTCTGAGCCTTGTCCAAGCCCCTCGGCGGGGAGGTCCCCCAGCCCCATTTCCAAACAACAGATCTGCTTTCCCTTCTGCGATTTGTTTAAGCTGCCTCAAAATGCTTCCTTTGAAAAAGAGTTGAGAGTCTCACAAATCCTTTTAAAGCCACTTCACTAGATAACTTTGAGATTCCAAGAATTAAAACTTAGTCACCAACTGACGACCTCAGCACTTGGTCACTGTCTTGCTCTCTTTACAACGATTCCTGCCATCGTTCCTGACAACGTTCACATCCTGGTCAACACCCCAGCCCCTCTCAGAGCATGGCGTCTCATGCCTATAATCCCAGTACTTTGTGAGGCCGAGACAGGAGGATCACTTGAGCTCCGGAGTTCAAGACCAGGCTGAGCAACATAGTGAGACACCATCTCTACAAAAAAGTTAAAAATTAGCTGAGTGTGTTGACGTGCACCTGTAGTCCCAGCTATTTGGGAGGCTGAGGCAGGAGGATCCCTTGAGCTCAGGAGTTCGAGGTTAGAGCGAGCTATGATGGCACCACTGCACTCCAGCCTGGGTGACAGAGTGAGACCCTGTCACAAAAAAGCAAAGCAAACAAAAAAACCCACCCTGGCTTCTCAGTCCTTCCACCCATTTAGTACCAACGACCTTGTCCTCTCCTCTCCTCAGCACCCTCCACGGCCACACCCAGACCTCATCACCACCCATAACCATGCCACCTCTGGGAGCTTGATTTCTACCATCCCGTCTGACTGCCACCCCCATCTCACTATCTGTGCCAACGATTCTCCCACACAACTGAGACTCCCCCTCCACTTACCTTGCTCACTGTTGAGCAGACAGTGTTCTTATTTTCCTTCATCATTCAGCCCAGATTTCATGAGCCAGACCCCAAGCCTCTCTTCCAAGCATTCTTGATGTCCTTGGGCCCCTCTCCCTCCTGGAAACTCACCTGGGACACCCAGCCTGGTGGCGCCCTCTGTCCGCTTCCTTGGCACCGTACCCACCAGCCGACTGTCATCCGGAACCCTCCAGGGACTATCACACAGCCATGGCGACTTGTTTTACTACATGACTGGGCATACCTTTGAACCTTTCCAGGTAATGTTTCTATACTTTCCTAGCAAACTCACTTTTCAAAATTTTCTGTCATCCCTCAAAGCTTCATCATTTTCTCTGCCTACCCAGAGACGGATGACCGCTTTGATCCATACTTCACAGAGAAATCAGTGAGATCAGAGACTTATCTCTTCTTCTACCCATATTTTACCAGCCAACCTGCATCTCTGCCCACAGCCCTGCCTTCCTTTTTGTTGAAATGAGAAGGGGAAAAAGTCCCTGTTGCTTTCTAAGACCAAACCCTATACTTGTGACCAGGGTTCTATTTGGCCTCATCTTGTCAAAGACTTTCTCCTGCAAAGATTCCCTCTGCCCCCTGCACCAACATTTTCTTGCTCTTTGGATCATTCCCAGGGACAAACATGTTTTACTATTTCACGCCTTTAAAAAAATATTTCCCTTACCCCATGTTGCCTTCCAGCCCCATTCGTAGGAAGAGATGTACTAGTTAGTACTGTCTCTCCTCCTCACCTCTCTTCAACTTGGGCTGTCTTCCCTGTTCTCCACAAAAAAGGCTTTGATCAAGGTCACCACCGGCCTCCCAACGTCTTCTCAAAGCCAAGAGCTGATCCTCTGTTTTCGTCTTATCTCCTTGGACCCCTCTTTCCCTGCCCGGGTCCCCACATGCCCACCCCTCATCGTTCAGATCTTCCAAGTGTCATGTCCGTCCTCAGGGAGGTCTCTCAAAGGGTCCCCTCCCCACCTTCCACCATCCTGCCACCCACCATTCACTAACTTATTTTGTCTTTATTGGTGCTCAAAAGTGTCTCACTGATTGCTTAGTGTGTTGTTTTCTGCTTCCTCCTGCTAGAATACAAGATCCTTGAGGGCAAGGATTCCATGAGTGTGGTTCCTAACTCTAGTCCCAGCACCTCGAAAGCACCTGGCACAGAGCAGGTGCTTATTAAATAGACCTAGCCAGTAATCCTAGACCTTCAGTTCCTTGCTGGTGGGCCTTGAAAAGCCAGTTAATTACCCTGTGCCTTCCTTCCCTATCTATAGTGGAAGGTTTCTAATACCCAACGTGCCTGCAGGGGCTGGTGTCCCGTTACTGACGGTGACAGAGCTTTGCCATCTATTACCTTAAGCACAGGAGTCGGCCCCCACCTGGCTCTGCAGAAAGAGGCACCTAACTGGGAGGAGAGGAGTCTGCAGCACCTAAAGTGAGATCCTTCTGCGGCCGTCCCTGCCAGCCCATCTCGGTCATCTGTCCGCCTTCTGCTTTCACCTTTGCCTCTGCCCCTTGTCCCGGCCTCAGAGCCCCTCAGCAGTTCCTCCACGTGCCCTCGACCCCGGCCCTCACCAGCAGACCACTCCCTGGTTCTCGCTCGCCGAGGACCCCGGCACCCCTCTCTTCCAGCTTCCCCTTCCACCCAACCGCACCTACCTCGCCGACCCCTCTCGCCCAGCCTCTCCCAGTCTTCTCTGCCTGCCCGCAGCTCTCCCTTCTCCAAGCCCCACCCCTGCCCAGACACCTGCCACAAGCCTGTCTCGTGGCTCTGTTTACCCCCGGGACTTGTCCACGCCCTCCTTTTCTCAGAGCCACCCATCATCCCATTAGCCTCTAACAGGCCCCTTGTGCTTCAGAGAATGCACGGTGACGTCATGACTATGGGGAACAGCAAATAATGCACTCACAATAGGGCAGGGCTGATAATGCCTCAGTTTCCACGTCTGCATGGAGGAGGCTCTGCAGCGCAGGTGCCCTAGATTTTCCGTAACTCCACCCCCAGGCCCCCGTCGTCCCCAGGATTGATGCATGGCCTTTGCAGAGAGGGCCCTGGGCAGCCCAGGAAGCAAGGATGATCAAAAACACAAGATCCAGACATCAACAGCCGGCTCACAGGGGATTCTTGGAAGGCTACAGAAATGTCACCTCCCCAGTCTCAGGCCACAACAGCCATTTATCATCTCTACTGTTGGGGAGCAGCTCTGAGACGAAGCCGACCTTGAGGAAGGTCAGAGTCACTTGCAGGGTGCCCACAGGCTGCTGAGAGGGAAAGGGGACAGGAGCATGGGTGGCACCTGGGGGAGCGAGGCAAGGGGGACAGGGGCTGGGCTGTCTGGAGGGGACAGTGACTTGACAACCTTGCCCACAGACCTGCGTCCACACTAGAGGCTCTGTCACCACCTGGGCAGCCCTGGAGAGGCTGAGCGGGGAAAACAGCCTTGAACGTATAAATAGGGGACGAGAGACAGCTGGAAGGGTCTGTCACCGCCAGCCAAGTAAATAATGAGTCTTTAATAAAGACTGGACCAAAAAGTCCAGTCTCCTGGCCTCGGGTCCTTCCTAATAATTGAATCTAAGCCGCATTCACAGCTGAAGGGGTCCACAGTTAAGACCTGGATTCAGACACGCCAGGGCCTGCAGGCGAGGATCCTGACACATTTATAAATATATTCCTAGACATGTCTCTGATGTTTCTGTTTCCAGGCACCTCCCCTGGGGCTGCCTGCACATGCATCTTTTCCTACAGCTTCACAAACATGCACGTACACTCGCTCCCAGACGCAGATACGTGCAAGCCTGAAATCTCAGGCACGAGATATCCAAGCGCACTCGTTCTCACACCGACGATTCCTTGCTCTGCGCACACACTCAGCCCATGCTCGGCCCGCTCGGTGACAACCACGTGGACACGCAGCTGCACACAGCCACTCTTCAGGCACTTGGGGCGTGCCAGTGAACGAAGCCAGTCAGATCCCTGCCCTCAGGGAGCTGACAGTCGGTGCTCCCTCTGCCCTCCGCACACAGACTCACTGGGCTCGCGCAGGTGCTCAAATAGAGACTATGCAAACACCCGGATAGTCCGGGAACATCGACTGTGCGCCTGCTGCACTCCAGGAAGCACGCGTGGCGCTGGGCAGATGCAGGTGAGCGCGACCAGCGTGGTTCTCGCCCTCAGCACACACCCAAACAGGCACGCTCGCCAACGCTAACTCAACGCCTTCACACGCCCTGCGTGCACACACACAATTTTAAACACAGATCCCAAGTCAAGGCATTTTGATGATGCTCCAGGCAGCAGTCCACTTAGAATGAGGATGGAGGCCCTTCCAAGTTCAAAGTCAGACTGTAGATTGTCCGTTCCTCTACCTGGCTGTGTCCACCTCTCCTTTCAACATCTTGTCATTGCCACCCCTCCCTACCAAGCCTCTGGAATAATTAAACTGGGCTGGGGGGGGCTGCAGCAGCCTTGAACCCCCAACTCTCTCTCCCTATGCTTCAGTCCACGATGTCTCCGAGGCTGCCCACCCTCAGGACAGCCGAGCAGGGCCCAGTGGCCAGGATTTTTGCTGAGACATTATATCACAACAGAGCTTACTCCTTCCAGACATTTTTTTTTTTTTTTTTTGCTTCTGCTTTTGCTTTTAAAGAATCAGAAATAACTTGGCTGTAAAAATGTGCTTTGGGCGGTAAGCTGACTCCCAGGGTCAGAGCCCAGGAGAAGATTTCTGAAACACAGTTTCAGGGAAAATAGCAGGCGCTCAGCAATTTTTATTTTCCAAGGGATGGAGAGAAAATACAATTGGAGTGGATTTAGGGCTTCGAGGGGCTCCTATGGTTGCAGTGCGTGCCTAGTTTCTCTTTTCTCCCCCGCTGGAGAGCACGCAGGGGATAAAGCCGGCAGAGGGGAGGTTGAAATGCTGCGTCTGCCACCTGTCTCTGCGTGAGGCCTGCGACACGCTGACCCCTCAAAGTGTGGCGGTTCAGCATAGCGGGTTTGGAGCCACTGACCCAGGTGTGGATCCCAGCTCTGCCTTCTACTGGCTGTGGGAGCAAGATGGTTAGAAACCCCTCTGTCCCTCAGTTTTCTCATCAGGAAAATGGGAACAACAATAGCTCCTGACTCATAGGGCGGCGGTGAGAATGAAACAAGCCTCAGTTAGAGGAGGGCTGGTGAGCCCCCCAGAAACGGCTGTTGTCTGCCTCCTGTCCTTGTTTATTCCTGGCAGGGCTTTCCCTACCTGTGGGCTAGACAGAGGGTGGCGCCCTCCTAGCCCTGCAGCCCTCCCAGCCTCCCCCCCTGCAGACAGCAATGCCTGGGCCCTCAGTGCAGCGCCACCAGCTGGTATTCGCTCAGGTTCTCCAGGGGGCTGGGGAGCCAGTGCTGTGCTGAGCCCTCTGCTTGCCCCTGCAGACCCGTCTCCCCCAGCCCTGTACCCTGCGGGGCAGGCCTCTGTGAACCGCATGCCCCAGGCCCCTTGCCTCTCATTTCCAGCTGGGTTAGGCCCATGGGATGTACCAGCATCCAGCTGGGTTAGGCTCCATGGGATGTACCAGGGAGCAGCAGGCCAGGTTGCTTATTTCTGTACCATTTCCTCGGGCTTCAGTGCTGCAGTTGTTTCCTCCTTCTCACTGCAGGGGCAGGCAGCTAATCAATTAGTCCTTGCCAGTCTTAGAGAGCCCCCCATCCCTTGTTGATTCAGTAAGCCCTGGCCGCCGCTTTGCAAATGGTCCCAACCTTAAATATTCGGGAGGGGAGCGAAAGCAGCAATGTACAAGGAAATGATCAAGGCTGCACACAAAGGCGTGCATACAGGATGTTCATCTTGGTGTTGTTTACAATGACAAAAAAGGGGAAAGAACCTGGATGTCCAGCCATCTGGCACTGGGTGAGCAAGCCGCAGTAGTCCAGGCAGTGCACTGGACTGCCACCGTTGATAAAATGACGAGCTACAGGAATAGTCACCAATACTAGGGACTATTCACTGACACTGGGGGATGCCAGCCACATGCCTTTAAGGCAAACGGCAGGTGCAAAACACTATGGACAGCCTGGTGCCATCAAAAGTCATACCTACAGGTTTGGAAAGAGAATGTGTGGGAAGGAAATAGACTGAAATGTCTCCTGTATTATCTTTGAATGTGTGAATTATAGATGTTTTCTTTTTCCTTTGTACACTTGTGTTTTTTCACATTTTTTGCATTGAGTATATATTACTCCATTGATTAGAAAAGAAGCTATTGATAATACAGGTATAATCATTTTAAAAGACTATTTAATGCCACGGGAAAATAAATGCCCTAAGATGTTAAGTGAAAAAGCTAAAATCTCTCTCTCGTGCATATATCTATCTGTCTGGCAGAATGGAAGTCCCCTAGGCAAAAGTGGCTGTCAGAGCCAAGTCAGAAAAGATACAAGCCCATGGAAAATTCTTGCCCATGTCTGAAGGAGGTGGCAGGCCCTTCCCGTCCCTTCACACTGGGGGCCTGCTGCAGGGCACTAGCTCCTTGACTCTTGGCCTTCTCGGAGGGGTGGGGAACAGGAAGGAAGTCACAAAAGGAGCATTGACTCAACACCTGACAAGCACTCTTTGAATGCAACTATGTGTCAATGTTTCATTCATTCTTGTGTCCCCCAAAGCCCAGAATAGTGGTTAGAACCCAAGTCCTCAGAAGCTTCTGAGGCTGAGGAGGTACCGTACTGTGCTGGCATAGGGTGCCAGGTGGAGCACAGAGTGGCAGTTGCCCCTGGGGAGCTGAGTCCTGTAGAGCAGCAGAAATGACCAGACAGGCACACCAAGGGTGAAGCTGATGCCCCAGGAAGGTTCTGAAGGCAGAGCCTGCCGTTCCATCAGGGAACGTAACCAAGGGGCCCACGCGGGAGGGTCGGCATGAAAGCTGCAAGAGAACATTCTGGCCAGAGAGAACAGCATGTTCCAAGATGCCATCGGGGAACGAGCATAATAAATTCTGGGGACAGAGAGGCCATGGAGCCTAGAGATTAAGAACAGGGAAGAGGGTGGGAATATGGCAGGCATGGGCCAGCTATGCGGGGCCTCGAGGGCCAGATTGTGGATTTGGGAAATGATCTCCAAGACAACAGAAAACCAAAGGTGGAATTTAAGAGGGGTGAAGGCTGGGGTGGGGTGACATGATTAGGGTTGAGCTGTGGTGCTGCCAGACAGCTGGGAGGTGGTGGAGGAAGAACAGGTGAGTGAATCCTGCAGCTACTGGAGTGACCAACCAGGTGCAGAAGTGGAGTGACCAGTGGGAAAGGGGAGGAAACTGCCCACGGTGACCCTTACCCTGTCACCGGAGCAGCTGGAAGGAGGGTGGGGTCCTTCACTAGGACAGAGAACACTGGAAGAAAACCACTGCTATTGGAGAGGACCACAGTTTTGTTGTGGATGGATAGAGTTTGGGGTGCATTTGAGACACCCATGAGGAGATGCTGAGCAGGCGGTAGAATACACAGGTGGGAGCGTGACAGAGAAGTCCTGGTAGGAGATCCACATGTGTAGATAATGCACATGTGAACAGAAAGTGAAGGCCAAAAGAGGGTAGAGCACTTGGCCTTGTGGAGTCCCAACACCGTGAGCCTGTCTGGGTGCAGCTGGAGATTCAGGAGGGAAGCCTGGCCACGGCGTGCCAGCGGGGGTCAGAGAAGGATGAAGTAGGCAGTGGGATCACAGGCTTCTGAGAAGTCAGAGAAGGGAGGACACTGCAATGCCCATTGGATTTAAAGTCATTGAGGCCACTAGTGACCTTAGACATAGCTTTATGTTGGAAAGGTGGAGTGAAAGCACATTCGGAAGGGGTGGAGAAGTTATGGGATGGAGGCAGAAAAGAGCACAGCCTAAGATGTTCGTGCAGGGGTGGAGAGAGAAAGGAGGGTCATGGAAGGGGATGTGGGATTAGGGGGCGAAGCAGTGCAGTTCCCAGGACGGGAGGGCTTAGGGCTGAGTAATGGCCTTGCTCAGGAAAGACTGACGCCTACAGCAGAAGGGCCCTGCCAAAGCCCCCTGCCAAGGCCGGCAGTTGCATCTGGCCCGTAACTTAGGGGTGAGAGCTGGACTTTTGAGATAGGTCCTGGATTCAGTCACATAGTAGCTGTATGACCCTGGGAAAGTTTCTTAACTTCTCTGAACTTTAGTTTCTTCATCTGTAGACCGGGATAATCGTAAGGCTTTCGTAAACATTAAAGGAGGTGCAAGACATAGCAAGTGCTCAGCACTGCGCCCAGCGTGCGTGAAGTGCCCAAAAGCGGGGTCTGACCAGTTCTCTAGTCACAGTGAAGTAACTGCTAAAGAAGCAGGTTTGTCAGGAAATCAGGAGGGGCGTGACTCATCGTGAGGGTGGGAAAGGAATTAGGAAGCACAGCCTCCTCCCCAGGAAATCCACTTGAGCCGAGGACAGTGAAGGTAAGAAGGAAACAGTTCAGAAAGACTTTTGGAAAAACACCTTGCAGGGTTCTACCTGGAGCCCAGCCAGAAAGCACCTGCGTGCCCCAAGACCCAGACACTGATGTGGTGAGTCACGACAAGCCTCACTCCCAGCCCTCGTCCATTTGCACAGCTATTTTGCATACAGAATCACACCTGCTGAGACAGTGGCTCGCTTTCACACGCATGCGCGAGTCACAGTGACAAAGGCAGGCTGGCAAGGTGTGCATGCAGCGCTGGGTCTGACACCAGGGCTGCCCTGTCTGAGACCAGAGCTCCTGTCCCTACAAATGCCCTCTCTTGCTGGGTGGGGGACTCCGCACACTGAACCTTTCCAGGGTGTGCGACGGGCTTATGGCACAGGGCCAGGAAGCAACGACGTTCATTAAAAGGGTTTGTTCTGTAAAATTCGGGTTCGGTCAAAAGGCCACACTCAAGGATCCAGAAGGCAGCAGGTTCCCCAGCCCTGGTTGGAGAGGACAGTCTCAGATTGCTCCCGTGGTCTCGGCAAAGCAGCCAGTGAGCTCTGTCACACGGGGCCAGCATGCAGGTCTCTCCCGGTTAGGGCGGGTGTCTGTGATTGTTTATAACCTGTCAGAGGGGTCCCCCGGGGCTCTGCGGGGGCGGGGGGCTGGTCGGCAAGATCCCTAACATGAGGAAATAGCCCCATAGTGAGTCTAATGACCACTTTCCACAAGGAATTTCACCGTGCATGCTCGTTTGCTTGTTAATCATCCTCTAAATATGCATTTTCACGTTATACCCTAATGGCACCCAGAGAACCATTAGGATCTGTTGGGACCATAATCCATGGTTTTGGAAGTCTCTAAGTATATAATTTCTCTCCATGACGCAGGTTTCTAAAAGTCCACAAATAACCATTTGCATGATAAAGTCACAACTCTAAAGTCAATTACAGCTACATCTGGAGAGAATTTATTTCCTTTTTGAAAATTAAAATGTGAAATTGGGAAGCTGCCACATAAAGGCCTCCCCTTGCCCGGGTGGGAAGAGGGAAGAGGACCCGGCCCCCTCTCCCTGGGGGGCTCTGATTGGCAGGGAGCTATTTTGGAATCACTGGGCAGCCTAGACCGCTGGCCTCGAGGGTGGCGCTCAGTGGGGTTGGCTGTGGGAATTCACCTCACACAGGCATGACCCATCTTCCCACCGTGTCTTAAGGTCACGCCCCCGGACAGGGATTGGGGGCCCAGCTGTGACTCCCCAGGACGGCCCTCCTCCGCATGGCTGGCCCCGCCAGCTGGCCAGCTGGAGACCCAAGGCACATGGGGACGAGAAGGGGTCTGCGGCCTGGCTGACCCGAGCGGGATAGGGTTCGGCCAACATCCACTGGTGCAAAGGAACCTGTTGTTCCACATCTCAATATCCAGGATCCTGCAGGCTGGGCTCAGTTCTGAGGGGCCCCCAGTGAGGGGCCCGGGTCTCCTGAGGGCTTCAGAGCGCGTCTGTGTCCAGCACTCTCACTGCGCAGACAGGGGAGGAGGGGAAGCTTCCGGCGTCAATGTGGCACCAGCAATGGCAGCGGAGTGAGGGCAGACCCCTAGTCTGCTCCCTTCGAGAGGACAAGAGGTCTTCATGGAACCTGGCAGTGCCACCAGGGTTTTATCTAGACCCTTGTCAGATAGCACACAAACCATGCACATAGATTTCTGTTCTCTTTTCGTGCAGAGATTTGCACGGGAACTTGAACCGAAGGCATACTTCTGGCCAGAATGAATCTGCTGGCTCTCTAAAGCATGAATGGAACAATTTTTAAAAGAAAAAAAAAAGGGATACTCCCCAAAATAACATGCACTGGAGCCAAACCTACATCGTATATATTCTAGAACTATGAAGCTGGGAGTGGAGACTTGAACTGTTCTCCGGTCTTAACTGGTACTTCATTTAGTTGGTATTTGGGATCACGAGAGAGGTGCATCTCGTCTCTGGGGAGGCGTTAGTTAGCAAGCTGGTGGGTGCCCAGGCATGTTCCTGTATGCCCAGCAGCCCCTGAGATGGTTGGCCCACAGGGGTCACTGTGAGATGACAGTGAGGTTCTGTGAATCTATTGGAAGATGCCTCTTCCAAGATGTCACTGTCCCCAAAGTTGGGATCAACCATGCCTCACTTTGAGAAGGACCCCAAGACGAGGGGTAGGGCAATGGACATTCCTCTCTCAGGAGCTTGGAGTTCTGGTTGCTTCCAGTAACCAACCTTGGGAATTTGGGCAGCTCACTTCTGCTGAGACTCAGTTTTCTCAGATAGCCAATGGGACTGACTGTCCCTAATTTCCCTGGTGGGGACGTCAAGCTGAAAAAAGAAATACCGCAGCATTGTCCAGTTAAATACTTGTAAAGGGGAACAGCATTATCTAATTATAAAGTACAAAACAGATCAAGTCCCGTTATTAATTTAGAAAGCTTGGCAATGGCAAGTCAGGTAGTCGCGTCTACACGGTATTGATTCTGTTTCCGCTCCCCGTGTGGGATGACGTCTTTGGCCCCGGATCTGGAGTCGGGAGCCTGGGGTTTGATGCCTACTCAGCTCCGCTCAGCGTCTCTACTAGACCGTGAGAGCCTTGAGTCATCTGGCACATGGTGGGTTTTAATAAACGTCTACCGCCACGTCAAACCGTTCTCCGAGCCAGGCTCATATAGCCTTGGTTTAGTTCATGATCCAAAAAGGGATTTTTTTCCCCTGTCTTCTGTACCCTAACAAAACACAGATGGGATTTTGATTGCTACCATTTATTGAGTGCTTGTTCCGTGTCAGACATGGCACTAAACCCTGAGCACACAGTGTCTTGTTTAATCTTCACGACGGCTTGCTGAGACAGGCTTGATCTTCAGAAATTGAGGCTCAGGGAATTTAAGGGACAGGGGATGCAGGCGTAGGGCGAGGGGGTGGGTCGGGGTGGGGCGCTCCGAACCCCAGCTCTCCATCTCAGTGCCAAAGGCTGGGCAGGTCCTTGGGACCCTCTGAGTATTAGTTTTCTCATCTGAAAATTGGGAAGAATGATGGTTCTCACTCACTTGTTTTAAAGGAGAAAATGCCTAGTCCAGAGCCTGGCACATTGGAAGTGCCAAGAAACTGCTGGTGACAGCTTGTTTTATTTCAATTCGCTTTTTTGATCCCACGTCTAATGGATTCTGAACGACCTACTCACAAAGTGCTTGGGCCGTGAAAGGTTTCCGTTTCTATCTGAATCTGATTAAACTTCAAGCCAAAACTCAGAAACAGGCATTACGATTCCTCTGCCACGGCGACAGTGAGATGAACAACGACTAGCGAATGTGGCCTTTTATGAGCCAGACGCTGCATGCGTGTCGCAACGGACCTCAAGGTGGGAGCCTCTCTCCCATTGAAAAGGGAGGAAACTGAGGCAGGGAGTGGGCCAGGAACTTGCAGGACAGCATGCGGTTGAGAGCAGAGCAAGAAGGCACCCAAACCCGGTTCTGCCCCTTTACGCCGTCACCTTGGGCTGGTTGTCTGCCCTCTGAGCCCTCACTTCCTCCTAGCCTGGGATCCGACGGCCTATTCAATGTGCTGGGCACAGTGGCTGGCACCTAGCGCCATCTGTACATTTTCATAGCTGCTGTTTCTCCTGCCCAAGGACATGGGGCAGGTAAGGGGCAGAGCTAGGCTTGGGCCTTGTGCCAGCTGCCCTCCCTGCCCACTTGGGGCCCTCTCTGCCCCCCCCCCACAGCCTCCCAACTGTAGGCCACCACCCGCCTCGTTCTCTCTCCCTCCTCTGCTTGTGAATACGGGGGGGGGAGGGGGGGGGATGGGATTCCCGAGGGCTCCCATCTGCAGTGGGGGAGGGGATCCATCCAAGAAGGCCCGTGGTAGGTGTTTTCCCAGTTCCCAAAGAGGCTCCGCTTCCTCACCCAGGTCTCCAGCGGCGCAGGCTCAGGAGCCCTCTTAGATTCCAATTCCTGCTCTACCACGTGCTAGCAGGTCACCTCGAGCAAGTTATTTTACTCCTCTGTGCCTTGGTTTCCTCTCTGGAAAATGGAATTGACAAGGGTATTTACCTTATAGGGTTGGCGTGAGTAGCAAAGGACTGGAAACATGTAAGGCGCTCGAAGCCGTGCCTGGCATGAAGTCAGCGCTCCACATACGCTCGGGGACGCTGGCGTGACTAACAGCAATAGCAGAAGCGCAGGCATGCCAGGGCCCGGATCTCCCACTCATCACGGTGTGTCTCAGCACTGGCCAGGGCAACACGTGGAAGCTTCCAGGGCAGCCTCTGCTAGTGACCCCAGCATGATCTCGGGTGTGCCGCAGGCCCCCTCTGGACCTTAGTTCCTACGTCCACACAAGGACCAGGTTGGATACGGTGATCTCCAGGGCTCCTTCCATCCTAGGACTTTGAAATCCCTTCCTTGCGAGGACCAGGGCAGCCACTGTGCCATATCCTCCTTCCACCTGTGGGGGCCGCACTGGAGGTGTGGACAGAGAGGTTATTCGCTCACCCACTCATCCACACACTCAGTCAGTCAACAAACACTCGGGAGTGCCTACCACAGGCAAAGCAGGCTCTCTCTTCCTGAATGACCCGGCCAGGAATGACACACCCCACAGAACTTCCTTCCCAGGCTCTGATAGAAACTCGCGCTTGCTTCCTAGGAATAATCTCATTCTCTTAATAGACCTCAGCTCTTGCCTGTGTTCTCCCAGGCAGGGCTGCTCACTGGACAAGGCACAGGCCTTGCGCCCAGCAAGCCTGTTTTGGCGGTCGTCTTCCACACCTCGCGCTCCAGGATATCGGGCACTGTTTCCCTGAATGGGTCGCAGCCCACCTGCGAGTCAGGAACGCAACGCGACGCATCACGTCTGGCATCACAAGGAACAATCAGAGAGCGCAGTGCGATTGCACAGAAAAGAAAGTGTGCCGCACAGAGTAGGGGGCGGGGGCACGTGTGAGGCAGCACCGGGCTGTGATGGGATCGTACGCGTCATCATGAGACACAGTCAAAAAAGTTTGACAGTCACCTACCTAGAGCGTGTAATTTGGCTTCTTGGGCCCCTGTTTCCTTACACGGTGAAGGGATTTTGTGAGGATGAAATGAGAATAGCATCAAGCCAGGTAAGGCTGGAGACCCCCAGTGGATGTCTCCCTGGGCATCTAGAGCCTCTGTCCCTGTCCTGGCCCGTGAGCCTCAGCTTTCAGGATGCTGAGTCAGCCCCTGCTCACAAAACCCTGTGCCCCCACCAGTCCGCAAAGCAGCCAGTGAGTGAGGAAGCGCGTATTAATCCCTCCGACATTTACGGAGCACCTACGTCATGCCAGACTGCGGACTCAGCGCTGAGCCCAGCAGTGAGTGAGAGGAAGAGAGCCCTGCCCCCGGGAGTTCACTTTCAGGCTTGAAAGTGACTGATAGACCAACAGGCACATGACCCAAATGTGCTGGGGGGGGGGGGCGGCGGGCAGCAGGGCCAAGGAGAGACGGGATGCTCTTGTAGAGCGGGTGGCCATGTGGACGGCCTACTCAGCCCAGTGGCCGGCACAGGGCAGGGGGTCAGTATGTAAGGACGACAGGGCTGCCAGTGCGAAGGAGCACTGGGGAGGCCAGTGCTGGAGGTGTGGAGCACCACAGATTAGGGGAGGGGAAGCTGAGAGTGGCCTGAAGCTGAGAGTGGCCCTTTCTTTTTGCATGAAGAAAGGGTAGAGCTAATATGGATCTCCAGGAGGTGAGGTGGCATTCCAGGGGAGGGGGGTGGAGACCAGCGAGGAGAAGGCCAAAGGGAGCCTGGAGCCGGAGGACACAGAGCAGAGGCCTTGTGCGCACAGGCGGAGACATCGAGGGGAGGGTCAGGCAGCGTCTACTCTCGAGCCAGTGGTGACAGCAACGCGGATGGGGCACCCGCGGAACGCCAGGGCCTGTGCGAAGAGTTCTGCATGTGCTAGCTCATTTTCACCCCGCAACCCTTGAAGCACATGCTACATTTCACAGAACCCAAGATGCCTTTGATTAGAAGATGGACGGTAATTTTTTTGTGTCCCTAAGAAAGAAATGTTGCTGCTAATTAAACTTGGACGGGGCATCGATCATAGGACGTGTTCCAACTGCAGAGATGCTACAATGAGCATCTCAGAATTGATGGAATGTGGCATCATTATCCGCAGGAAGTGGGGGCAGCGGGAGGGTAAGTACCTTGCCCCGAGTCGCAGAACTAGTGGGCAGCAAGGGGACCAGACCCCAGGCCCTCCGGCTACGGGGGCTGCGCGCTCTCTGTCCCGTCACGCGCCAGCCTGCCTGGCTGCAGAAGGCAGGTGCTGTGGGTTTCTGGGAGAGGCCGAAGGTGCTAAAGGAAGCACGTGGGCCAAGCTGGAGAGGGAGAAGGGGCTGGCAGAGCCTCTCAGGGGCACCAGCGATGCTGCGGCCAGCCCCAGGCCAGAGGAGAGGGCACGTGAGGGAGGAGGGCACGCAGTGATGCTGGCCAGCCAGAGGCTGGACTTTCTACAAAGGAGAAATGCAAGGGGTGTAGGTTTCAATTAATTGTAACTTTCAATGACGAGAAGGAAGGACAGGTGGAGACAGAGGGGACGCAGGGGGAAGAAGCGTGAGTGGGGCAGGGAGGGCTTTGCAGAGGTGGGCAAAGCCGGCTGGCGAGGACAGTTAAGGATCACTGTGGGCACAGAACTCCTGAGGGAAGGGGATTCTGGCTAAAGCCAGACTTCTGGACAGTTAAGACCCAGATGGTTGAAGTGTCGCGGCAAGCGTACAGCTAGTATTACAGCTCTTGACCAGGGAAAGAACCGAGCGGCACATGAAGAGTCGGAGAACATTCTTTAATCCGCCAGCAGGCTCAACCCAGCGAGTGTTACAGCTCTCTTGCCGTCTTCTGATCTTCTGACCCCCCTTCCTTGTTCTCCTCCTACTTTTATACACTTGGTAAGGCTCCAAAAGCGTCCAATCAACTACAAGCTTTAACATCCAATCAGCATCAAGCTTTAACATCCAATCAGCAACAGTGGGATTCAAAAATTACCCATTCAGGATCACGTGAGCAGCGCAGCCGAATAACAGGAGGTGGCCAAGCATTGAGCACGGCCGGGACAGTGGACCTCAGCGAGCGGGGCCCTGAAGCAGGTGGTGGCACGTGGGCCCTGAGGCATTCCAGCACATGGGGGCCCCAGCAGCATGCCCTCTAACCGGCCCCTTGCAGCGCCAGCCCCAGGGGATGCGGAGCGAAGGAGAGGCGGCAAGTGGCCAGGTCCCGGAGAACCTGCCTGTTATGCGCACTTGCCTTACGCAGGACAGCAGCCAACGGCACATCTCCGTGCTGTCCTGAAAGGCCCAAGAACTCCAGTCCCCTTCCTCTTGCCCCACTCCCTGGGGATAATAACAATGCCACATTGCCATCCATTCTCAGATGTTCCATTCGAACATCTCTGGAATTGGAATTTGTCTTACGATCAATGACATGTCAAAGTTTAATTAGCAGTGACATTTTATTCTTAGGGGTACAAAAATGTACAGTCCCTCTTCCAATCAAAGGCATCTTACATTTCATGTGTCACGGATCTACTTCAACATCTCAGACACACCCTGGTGGCAGAGACTGTCTCTCTGTGCCCCTCGGCCAGGCCCATCCTTCCTAGTTTTGCAGACTCCTGGCAAGAGGCACATTCTAGGCCCGGGTCAGCCCTGTGGAATCCCCCCTTGGCAGATGTGGACTCAGCCTCCCTGAGAATAAACAGAACAGATCCTGGAGCCCCCCTGAGTATGTGTAACTACCACGGTGCCCCACAGCTTCCTGAACCCCCTTCCAAACCACAGGACAAAAACAATGCACCAGGGCCACGCCTTCTATGCTGAGCCCCTGGGCAAAGGAAATCACTGCCACTTTCTGAGTAGGAAGAAATCACCTCTAGCCAGCATTGCCAGTGGCGGGATCCCAGCCAGCCTGGGAGATGAGAAAGAAATCTACAGAGTGCTCTAGGCTGGATGGGGTCAGGGGCCCGAGAGATCCAGTCTCCTCACTTCCAACTCAGTCAGGACGAGAGATGGCTTCCCTGGTGATAAACGTCAAAACTGAAGCTTAGAACAGGCGTTTGTTTAGCCCGATGGGGTGTGAAAGGCACACAGAGTGGGGCCCAGAGCAAGGACCTGGAGAAGGCGGCGTGTGGCCGCGATGATTGCCAGCAAGCTCAAGTGTTCCATAATCATGCATTTAAGGGGCCAAGGCAGAACAGCTGCAGAAGTCGTTAGCCATACTATTTCACTTAACAAATAGTTTTGAGCACCTCCGAGGCGGTGGGCACTCTGAATAGTGAATAAAATAATCACGGAATAATGATCCCTGCGCTCGAGGAGCGAACACTCTGGAGGCAGGAGAGAGACCACAGTGAACAAACGATTAAACTCATTGTACAGTCTGTGCAAAGGTGGTGAGCACCAGGGAGAAAAACAAAGCAGGAAAAGGGAACAGGGAGCTCTGGGGGCAGGGTAGAGATTTTAAGAGTGGTCAGGCAGATCTCAGCAAGATGATGGCAAGATCAAGGGAAGCTTCCCAAGAGTGCTGTCCGGGCTGAGTCTTAGACAGTGAGCAGGAGCTCACCGAGCAGAATGGGGTGGGGGAGGCACTTCCGGCAGAGGGAGCGGCGTGTGCAAAGGTCCAGAGGTCTGCAAGCTCAAGGGGGCTCTGCAGAGCTGCGGGAGTGGGAGGCTGGCCAGGGGCACATGCAGAGGCAGGAGGTGGCCGGCCGTGAAGGGCCAGCACGTCAGGCTGCAGAGTCAACATCATCCAACAGGCCGGGAAGTGACACAATCCTGTTTTAATTGGATCCAATGAGAACCAACAATTCTGAACAACATTCCCAAGGAAAGCTCCACAGCGTGCTCCCTCAGTTCCTAAGACCTCCATGTGAAAGACAGGATCCCATGTGGTTTTGGCGAAACACACACACATGCATTCTATACGAACACTATAACCTACATTATACATCACAATGCAAATCGGCATTGTGATTTGCCAAAAAAGAGATATTTAAAGGAAAGTAAAGGATCTAAGAAGGTGTGCAGTAAATGAACTTTTGACTTTCTAAACTTTTTAATAAGACTCTTGACTTTGCCAATTGCAGTATTTTCAAACTAACTTGACCGGGTAACCCTTTTTGTTTCTCTCTCACCTCCACCTTCCTAATACCTATTAACTTCCTGGAGAAATAACAGACTGGGGGAAATGCTGCCCATGTGTGTCTCTTTTTCCTCATGCAGCTCCTCCCACTCTGCCCCTGGCTGGAGGCCGAGTTTCTAGAACTTCTCAGCAGCAGCTCCCACCCTGCACGGGCCACCTGGGTGGCCCCGAGCCCGCTCAGCCTGCAGCAGGTGAGCACAGCGGCCCTGGTCACTCTCTGCAGGGTTGGCATAATCCGAAGCAGCAGATCATCTAAAAGCCATTTATTTTTGGCATGCCTTAGTGAGTTTATTTTTACTGTAGCCTTACCTTCCCAATTTGGCCTCACTCAGAGACATGCTAAAACCAGTGTGCTCGTTTTCCGAACACTCACACTGAATGGGGTGGGGGCAGGGAGCCTGGCGAGGTGCGGGGGTTTGGGGAGCTGCACCCACACTGTGGCCAGTGTCTCCTTCCCCACCGGCGTGTCGAACAGATCTCCAGACTGGAAACCGTGTGCTGATCTGGCTCCTGAAAGCGGCAGCCCCGGACAAAAATGAACGTAAGGTTCGGTGAGATTTGGTACAGAAAGCATGAGCTCCAGGGTCACAGTGACAGGCATTCCAATACCAGTGTTGTGGGTGTCCTTGGCGCCCAGTCTGGATCCCTGTGCCCTTTCCGTGACAGCACCTGCGGCTTTTCCTGCATCACAGCCACGTGGCCTCCCTACGTGGGAGGCCACATGGCCAGGGAAGTGATACTCCCACCCCCAGCCCAAGAAGTCCTCGACAGTGCCTGTCGTGGGGAGGGGAGGGGTATAAACACCCCTGCTCGCTCACCTCCCAGCTGGTGCCATTCTGAGGCTTGAGTCCTTGATGGCTCCCATGCTGCCCAGGAAGATGAGGCTCCAGTTGCCACCGGGGGTAGGTGGCACCCTTTATTAGTGGCATTCCTGCTTGTCTCATCACCTGCCCATGTTTTCTGGGCCCACGTCCCAAATAAACTACTTGGACTCAAATCCTTGTTTCAGGATCTGTTTCTAGGGCACTAGGCTAAGAAACCCCACGTATTGGCTGGGTGACCTGGGTAGCTGTGACTTAGCACAGTCTGAGCCTCATTCTTCATTTTATTTTTTTGAGACAGAGTCTCACTCTGTTGCCCCAGCTAGAGTACCATGGTGTCAGCCTAGCTCACAGCAACCTCAGACTCCTGCCTCAGCCTCCCGAGTAGCTGGGACTACAGGTGTGTGTCACCATGCCCGGCTAATTTAAAAAAATTTTTTTTCCATATATATTTTTAGTTGTCCAGATAATTTTCTTTCTAGTGTTTTGTTTTGGTAGAGACAGGGGTCTTACTCTTGTTCAGGCTGGTTTCGAACTTCTGACCTCAAGCCATCCTCCCGCCTCGGCCTCCCAGAGGGCTAGGATTACATGTGTGAGCCACCGCGCCCCGCCTCTTCCTGGTCTTTAAAGTAGGCACAGGACCCGCTCCACTCAGTTCTCCTAAAGCCCTGGCAGCATAAACCTGGAGACTTCATTATCTCTACCAAAATCACTTATACCAAGTCAGGACTGGCAGGGGCACCAAACAGACTTCACGGCAGACCATAATATCCACAAGGAGACAGGCACGAGGATGCTGGGAGAGAGGAAGGATGTGGTTTCCAGCCATCTGGAGACAGCTGGGGAAGCTCGGCCCACGCGCCACTGTGAGAGGGCGAGAAGGGTCACCTGATTTAATTTGCAGGAAATCTCCGGTCGAGGCCACCTGCTTTGCTAATTAGGAAATGACCTGCCAACAGGCCTCTCCCCCTAGCATCTGCCCACCGTCTTGCTGACGCAGTGCCGCGCGGTAGTCTCTCTGACACACCCCTCCACGCTGGCCATGGGCTGTTTCCACCCGAGTCTCCAGGTTCCTGGAGGTTCCTGCAGTGGCCGGGAGCAGGCAGGGATAAGGGTGTCCCCAATCTGAGCCTTGCTTGCTGGGTGACCTTGGGAAAACACCTCCACCTCTCTGGAGCTCTTTCTCCTCACCTGAGGAAAGCACAGGGAAAGGCCCCCAGGGCTAGGACTGTCTCATCCTCATCTAGGACGAGCTCTCCATTTCTCCCACAACTCTTTTTTTGCTGTGTGTATGCTGTGTACCAGGCCCGATGCTGGGTGCTAGGGATATACCGGTGATTGAGCCAGAAAAATAGTCCCTGCCTGAAGGTCTCACATGCTGCTCCAGAAATCGGCATTCGCTGGAAAGGATAGCCCTGCATATGTGGCAAAAGGACTTGGTCACACAAGGGCTCTGATGAGAGAACTAGCCCCACTCCCCACATCGCCAGCTGCAATGCTCCCCCACCCCCCTGAAGATTACCAAGTGTCCCCAATCCCAGCCTAAATCCATTCAATTGAATTAACACATGGTCCCCAAAAGACCTCGGCACCAACTAGGAAGCACATTAGCAGGGAGTGAGAACAATGCCAGCCCTACCTTGTAAGGTAGGGAAGACGAAGACGTGGTTCCCAGGCAGAAGACCCAGGTCAGTTGTGCAAGACAGAAAACTCAGCGTGGAGAGGCAAGTCCCTCCAAATGCACACCTTCCCCCTGGTCCGTGCTCAGACTCTTCAGACAAAAACCTCGCTGCTCCATTTGAGCTCGACTCTGGGCAAGGCACAGAGTCCTGCGTTCTGATGTGGACCTGGACAAGAGCTTCCTTGCACCCGCAGAGCCAGGTCTCCACGTGGAGTATCCATTTCCCCTGCTCATCCATCTCCGGCACCTCCATCCCAAACAGCCTTTCCCGCCACGTCGCTCCCTCCACCTGCGCCCGTGCATTGCGGGAGGCAGGCTGTATCAGTCTATGCAGAGGCTAATGAGGGGCTAATTAGCAGCCTCCCCTAGCACACCCGCCCGCCAGCGGCACCCACGCGATGGCCAGGTGTGCACGCAGCAGAGCTGGGGAGGAGGGTTTAGGGGATTAGCTTGCACTTTGGGATTATCTCTGCTCCGTGAGTGCGGACAATTGGGCAATGACAACAGAAATTGAATCACTCAATCAAGGTGCTGAGAAGGGGGCACAGGGGCAGACCAGGCCTGTCCCTCCCCCTGCTCCTCTCCTTTCTATGACTCCTCGCCTCCCAGCTGACTCCTTTCCAAGTAGAAGTGGGTGGTGAAGTACAAAAAGCCCCAGGCCCTGCTTGGGCATCAGGAAACCTGGATGCTTGTCCTAGTCCTGTCCCTAATTTGCTGTGTGACCTTGGGTGAATGCCTAGCTCCCTCTGGGCCCCGGTTTCTTCCTCTATCGACTGATAGGACTGGAACAGATGACAACAAAACCAATTGCGAACATATACTACATGCTATGAACTTGGCCCCGTGCTGAGCATTTTTCGTTTTTATTTCATCCCACGCTGGTTTTATTTTGTTCCCTGTTCTCTCTCCAGTGCCTGGCACATGGTTGGTGACCAAGAAATATTTGTTCATTGAATTCTTCCAACACATCTATGAAATAAATAATACTCTGACACCACTTTCCATGGGGGAAACTGAGTTACAGAGGGTTAAGTAGACTGCCAAACGCGCCCAGTTTAGTGAGTGGCAGAGCCGGGATCTGAATCTGGTAGGTCTGGCTCTAGGCCTGCAGCTCCCTCCTGTGCTGCTCCCCTCACTAGGTGATCCAATCAATCTGCAGATGTGAAACGGGGCGGGGTCCCTGATGCACTTTGGATATTTGATCCCCCTGTTAGAAGTGGGGCCTACTGAGAGGTGCTTGGGTCGTGGGGGTGGATCCCTCGTGACTGGCCTTGTGCCCTCCCTGCGGAGCGGGTTGTTTAAAGGAGCCTGGCACACCGCCTCCTCCTGCCATTGCTCATTCTTTTGTCATGTGACAGGGTGGCTCCCCCTTCCGCTTTGATTGGAAACTTCTTGAAGCCTTCACTGGAAGCAGATGCTGGTATGATGCTTCTTATATAATCTGCTGAACCATGCGTCAAATAGACCTCTTTTATCTATAAATTACCAGCCACAGGTATGTCCTTTACAGCAAGGCAGGTGGACTCACAAAGTCTTGGCCCTGTGCACTCCAGACCCCGCCCAGGTGGCAGCTCGCAAATGCCCCGGGAGAGCCAGCTGGCGTCATTTCCTGTGTCCTTGCATCGATGGCTCCCCACAACCCGTCCTTGACCCTGTGCAGATAAGATAACTCAGGATGCGCTTTGCCATCCATTCATTCTCATTCAACCGGCACATATATTGAGTGCCTACTGTATTCGAGGCACTGGAGGCCGGAAGATGAACAGGACACGGCTTCTGCCCTGGAAGGATTACCTCATTACAGCAAAGTGAGGCCTGCACTGAGCTGGGAAGCAGACAGAACTCGCCAGGGGACGGTGGGCGAGGGTATTCTAGGCAGCGAGAATGGCAGTGGAGAGTGCAGGGGCAGCAGAGAGCCAGCACCTGCGGGGGGAGGGGGGCTGCAGGGAGCAGTGGAGAGACGCCAGGGCAGAGCACAGCAGGGCCCACCCCTGGGGACTCCAGCGGGTGCTGACCAGGGAGAGCTACTGCCGGGCCGGGCCAGATGCTGAACCTAACATTCTACATAGATTATCAGTTTTGTTCACTGCGGCATTGTCAGTACTTAGAACAGTGTCCAACACATAGTAGGTGCTCAATAAATATGTGCTGAGGAAGCTGATTAATGAAAGAACTATTCTAATTCTCAGAGCAACCGTTTAAAACTAAGGAAACTGTGGTACAGAGAGGTGAGATGACCCATCCACACTGAAAAGTGGTAGGACCAGGACTCAAACACGGGTACAACTCTGCCCACCCAACCCTGTGTTCCTGTTCTTTGCTGCAGGAGTGTGAAGTTCCTCCTATAAAGGGGCACAGCATAGCATCCCTTGACTTTGGTTTAGGCCAACAGAATAAGGGAGAAGTGATGTTGTGCAGTCCCAAGCCTTGCATTCAAAAGGCCTTGCAGGGGACTTCTTGGCTTCTTGTGCTTACGCCATTGCAACGACAAGAATTTTCCCAGGCTGGCCCATTGGTCCCAGGAGTAAGATGGGGGACGTGAGAGCAGAGCCACCTGCCCAGCTTCTCCAGTGAAGCCAGGCTCAGCTTTGCTGCCTTCAGGGGTTGAGCTTTATTTAGCGTGGTTTGTTACTCGGCAATAGCTGACAAATACAACAGGTCTGTTTTCATTTCAGAGTAGGAAAGGTGATCTGTAAAAGGTACCCTGATAACACACAGGGAAAGCAGGTGAGTCTAGAGCAGGAAGGAAAGGATTCCGAGGGGAGGAGACATTCGAATTCGGGCTGGAGTGATATGCAAGATTCATTTTTCATTCAACAAACATTAAGTGTGCACATACCACGTGTCAAACACTGTCCTAGGCACTAGAATTGTTCAGAGGAGAAGGGACAGGGAAGGGCATTCCAGGCAGAAGGAACAGCATATACAGGGGCAGGGTGGTCTCGGGGCAGTATGGCGTGTTGGATATGAAGGCTGTATGGGATAGACTAGGAGATGAGGCTGCAAGGGCAGGTGGGGCCCGGTGGAGCTTGGGCCCTACCTAGGTGACAGATCTCTTAAAGGATTCCAGGTAGTGTAGCTATGACACCCAGCTTTGGTTTTAAACAGAACCCTGTGGCAGCCCCGAGGAGAGCTGGTTAGCAGGAAACAGGAAGCCCAGCCAGGGGAGATGATGCTGCAGTTCTGGCTCCCAGCAGCGATGAAGGGTGGAGACGGAGGAGGGAGAACGGGCAGATACGGGCTGAAGGGGGAGGCGCGGGGAGGAGGAGGGAAGGATGACACCCCGGTCTCCAGCGTGCGCAGCAGTGTGGCAGGTTGTGGGAAAATAGAAGGTGGGTCAGTTCTGCGGTCAGGGTGGGGGAAGCAGCGACAACGCTGGGTTTGTCTCCCATGGCAGGAGAAACCCCCCTCCCTTGCAGGTTGGGGTCCCGCCCTGTACCCAGCCACCTGTTCGACCCGGCCAGAGGCACTTTGGCCTGCCTGCCCTCTCCCAGCCACTCCCCCCCCAGGAAGGTCCCCAGGTGGGCGAGTAGCTGGCTACACACTGACACAGCAGGGCCAGCAAGGAGAGGGAGGGACCTCTGGAGGCAGGGGTGGGGGAGAGAGGGGCAGGGGGAGGGGAGGGAAGGGCAGGGAGGAGGTGACAGGGGGATGGGGGGCAGGGTTTAGCTGCCAGGGGCAGGGCAGGGACGTCCCCTCAGTTCCGGCCCAGGCAGGCAGGGAGTTAGAGAACTGATGACATAGGCACAGAAACAAACGGGCCAGGAGGGAGAAGCCACTAGAGAGACAGTGAGGAGTGCGGGGAGACAGACTCTAAGTCCTTCAAAGATGTGCAGCCGCATCTCCACAGAGAGACGTGACTAGAGCCAGAGTGGATTTGGACGCCAGAAGGAAGCGGGAGAGGAGAGGAGATGGCAAGTGCGCACACTGCACATTGAGCAGAGGAGAGGGGAGACGAGAAGACAAGGAGAGATGATGAGAACGGCTGGCATTCTCGCATGGAATGTGCCAGCAGCTGAGGAACTCCTGGTGCGCCCGCGGGGCTGGGGGCTGGGTGGGGAGAGTGTGGAAGGGCCACCAAGACACCCACTCGCCAGGGCCCCCAGCCAGGATCTGAGAGCCCGAGGCACTTGTGAGCTTAGGCTGGGGGCTGGGGAGGCCAGAGAGAGGGGGCTTCTTTGACAATTTGAAATAAAATGGGCACAGTGTTCTAATACTAACAGCCTGTTATTAAAATCAAGTGCTATTTTGCAAAATGCATTTGCCAGGGAATCGCTAATTACAGGCAAGGCATATTTCTGTGTGTTGGTGCCGATTAATCCTGAACAGTTTAAGCAGTCGAATTTTATACATATAATTATCACTCAAGATTCACAAAACAGCAACAAGATGCTCTGGGCTCTGCCCTTGAAGGTCTGGGGGACTGGCAGGGATGGGCGGGGAAGGAGGGTGTCCTAGTCTCTCATGGCCTCGGCTTTCCAGCTGTGAGATGGGTGGGCTGCAGAGTCACTCAAGGATCCCGGGCATGCCCCCAGGGCCGGAAGGCAGGCAGGGCATCTTTACGGGGCCCCATGGTACTGCCCGGCGAGTCCAGGCAGAGAAAAATCAAGCAGCCCCCAGGGGGATGGGTCCTCAAGCGCAAGAGGTGGCGGGTGGCACTGCCAGCTGCAAGGCATGCTGGGAGGTCCGCAGCAGGAGCAGCAGGTGCTAGGGCAAACCGGCCTCCATGCAGGAAAAACACAGAGAACCTGCAACAGCAACGTGGGACTGGGGGCCAACTGCCCAGTCTGAGAGGGACAAACCCAGATGCAAGTCAGGCTGGCGTAGCGGGTGTCCAGGAAGGTGGAGTCACATGGGCTTCTGGGCACCAACCAAGGGAATCAGGGTGCTCTACTGGGAGTCCACGGGCCGGAAGGCTGAGAGTCCAGCCAGTTTTGCCAGAAGAGAAGGCCAAGGGCCCCAGTCTACCACCTGAGGCATAGGCTTGCCAGGAAACTAAGAGTGACATGAGGGGGTCCCCACCCCAGGAGTTGGTGGGTGAAACAGGGGGGTCCCTGCCCGCTTACAGCCCTCCCCACCTCCCTCTTCTGCCTAAAGCACCAAGTGGACCACTTCACCCCTGGTAGCTGGGGCAGAAGCAGCACGCAGGAGTGGCAAGGGGACAAGGCAGAGGTCTCTGTTTCCCACATGCAACAGAATTCCTGGGCCCCAGGACTGCCTTCTACTTCAGTCCCTGCGGGTGGGGTCTGCGCAGGAATCCTAGGAACACTAGTTTGAAAACCGCTGGCTTAGAACCAGGCAGCAGCATCTACATGGGATGCCACAAGCGTTTCAAAGAAAAAGGAGACCCTGAGCCAGCGTCACCTGTGTGCCTCTGTCCTGGGGCAGGTGGGGCTGGGGGACGGGGGCAGAAGCTGGGCGGAGCGTGAGGTGGGGGCCCACTGGGTGCGGGCACCCGGCCTGGCAGGGGAGGGCAGGCACACAGGGCTGGGATTGGAGACTAGGCATGCGTTACTTTTGTCCCTGCCGCCCCAGTTGCTACAGGGGCTCAAGGGGCCGTTTGAATCCCAGAAGAACAGAAGAGTATGTGTCACTGGGCCACATGAGATAATGCCTGTGAAGGTGCCTAACACACAGGAGGTGCTCAATAAATGCTCAATATTCAGTAAATGTGACCCTCCACATCCTCTCTGATTGCCACGGAGGGCCCCGCCCCCTCAGACAGCCCCTGAGGCGACACCCACCTAATTCACAAAAAGAGGGTTTGACAAGCACCCAGCCCCCGCCCTAACCCCTAGGGTCAGCCTGCCAAGGCTGCGGGTTGCAAAGGACAATGACATCAGTCCTAAAACCATCCCCCGTCCTTTTTGTTAGTGCTTTAAGACCCGGAAGCATCCTCAGGTGCTTTCTCTCCAGCAGCCTCTGAAGTAGGCAGAAAGAGACTTTATTTTGCCGGATGCACCACGAACAATCTCTCCAGCCCACAGAGCACCCACCCCGCGCCGGCCCCAGGGCGGGGGTTGGCATGCCTCATCTCGGGAGAGTAAGTTCTGTCGCCAACCCCGCTTACTAGTGGGCACAGGAAGCTTGCTGTGAAAGGTAGGTGAGATGCCAAGGCCCCAGGGCAGCCCGTGGTCCCCACTCCACCCTCCTGTAGCCGGGGCAGGGTCACCAACCCCAGGCTCTTGCCCCAGCCCCAGCACTTCCGTCTCTGTGACAGGTTACCTGGTGGGACACAGCCCGAGGCTCCACGCTGGGTAAGCCCAGCCAGAGGCAGGAGCAAGGTCTGGGAAGGCCAGCCCAAGCCGTGTCCCCTCCCAGAAGCTGCAGGGAAATGACACGCTGTTCCTCTCATAATCGAGAACAGGGGTAGAGGAAACCTGGGGAATAACGCCCCCGTCAGCCTGTTTTCTTAGCACACAGAGGGAGAAACGTAAAATAAGTTTTAAACGTAAAATAAAACCACATCCAAACCTTAATGCCCCAGCCCACCAAAAACACACGCAGATTTTCAAACACAGAAAATTCCCAGCAGGTCAACGCGGCTATCCCCCTGCCTCCAACAGGCGTCCCGGAACCGGGACAGATGAGCTACATGCCCACCCCTTGTAGGTCAGTCACCTCCCTCTGCCCTGATTCACCGCCTCCTCCCCACCCGCACCTCCCACACACTCCACACTCGCAGCCCTCTTCTCCCGCAAGCCTGGCCTCGGGGTCCCCCTTTCTGCACCTTTCCATCTTTCTTGGCGGTCTGGGTCACTCAGGCAGGAGGCCGAAGCTTTCCTCTCACTCTCTCCCTACAGCCCGCCCAGCCTCTAAACCCTGTCTTCCCATCACCAGCCTTTAAACTGTGCCTTTTCACATGCAGTGAAAAGCAGGTGCTATCCTTAAGGAGTCCAGGGAGTCAGAGAGACGGTGGGGAAGATATTCCCTGGAGAGGGGGCCTTCCAGGCGCCCTGAAATCAGGCCACGCAGGAGCTCGGGAAAAACTGGATCCTGATAGCAGCAGCTCCTTCTTATCCCGAACCCCATCCCCAACCTCCAACCCCTGCCCCAGGAAACCGAGTTGGGGGACAATGATTCCGAAAGCTCCAGGCCATGCTCCTTTCTTTCCTGTTAGAAAGAACCATAACAGCTTCATAGGAAAAGTTACTGAACTTGGGGTAAGGAGAACTGGGTTCTTAGTCCTGGCTCCGTACCCACCTTGCTGTGTGACCTTAGGCAAGTCACTTTTCCTCTCTGGGCTTTAATTCATCATCTATAAAATATGAAGTTGGTGCATGTAGATGGACTTCGAGATTCCCTCCAGTTCTGGCCACCCGGATTCCGACTCTGCAATACGGCAGTGTGCCACCTGGCCCTGGCTCTGCTGTCCTCTTCTGACGCCATGCAGGTGACTCCAGGAGGGGAGCTGGACACAGGAGCCTTCCATAGGTCCCTCCCATGCCCACCCCTGCCTGGAGCTGTGCGCCCCTCGACAGTCTCAGAAACCACCCCAGAGAGCCCTGGGCGGCCCTGCTTCAGGCTGGCTCCAAATTACAGCCTCTCAAGGGTGCATATGACAAATGACGACTAAATGGTTTGCTTTCAGTATGCAAATGAAGCCACCAATTTACATTCATTTGCACCTGATGGGTGTCTGAAATGGATGGATTTGATTTGTGCCTGATCTGTAAGTGTCTAATTTATTAATCAATAAAACGTCATGTACAAGCGCAAGGATCCCCAGTTCCAGCCGGCCTCCCATATATATGTAAATAATGCAATCTCTCAATCTACTTGTTATGTAAATGTTAATATGAAACTGACAGAAATATGTGTCTGCAGAACTTTATGAGCAGAAGGAACTGAGATTTACACTTTCTCTGAGCCCACCCTTTGCCCTGGGCTCTTGCGGTACCTCCTTCCTCTAGCCACACCTTCCTCTCACTTGTCCCTTAGGCCTGTTGCCCCATCTCACCTCTTGGGGAGCCCCACCTGCTCCTCTGGCCCTCCCACACTGCCGCTTCTCCCCAGGGCGCTGGCTCTTCCTGGACAATGTCGCTTTCCTCTGGCCCTGGATCTCTGCCCCAAGACCACACCCAACACAGTCGTCTCCCAAGTCTCCCCTTTCCATCTCTGTGTTGAAATTAGCCCCCGCCAAGGACCAAGGACTGACTAAATGTCACCATCTTTAACACACATACACCAAACACACAGGCTGGGAACCAGTACTAGGAAAAGGGAGAGATGAAAGATGCTCAAGATGCTCCTGGTTCAGTAACAGTAACGGTTCCTTGGCTGTGTGCGGGCACAGCTCTGAGCACGGCCCCTGGGCGGCCTGCTTAACTGCAGAATGACCTCCACCGTGAGGACGCTGCTGCTGTCCCCGTTGTACCGAGCATGAAAACCAGGCTGCTTTTACAAACAGGCAGGACTGGGGTGTGACTCCAGCCAGTGCGGGCCAGAGCTAGTTTCAACACCACAGTCTGGCTTCATCCCAGTGAGCAGAAAAGGTCATTCCAAGCCATGGTGTGCACATGTGTCATGGTTCAACACGCCAAGGTGAGTCTCTTCTGTAGTCGTCCTTGAAGGAGCCACAAAGCAAAGCTTAGCAAAGACAGGAAACGACAGCTTTCTCCCCCTTCCCTTTCCCACCCTGCCCGGCTCCGGTTTCCAGCCTGTGCTCCCAGGCAGGCAGGGTCTCCGCCGGGCCTCGGGAGTGAGCGCCTGTCTTTAGCACACCAATTCTTCCCACCTGCTAGACGTCCCCAGGGTCCCTCCGCTGCATATCTTTCTCCATGTATGACCCCTGCTGTCTGTCCACTGGGAGGGCAGGGCCACCGCTTCCCCGAGTAGCGGCCCCCACCCGGTGTGCCCAGAGCTCTGCAGCCCTGTGTGGCCAGCGGATCCCTCCCCGCTCAAACCCCTCCTGTCCCTCTTGTCCCTGCACACCTACTGCCCCATTAACCCAAGCCTCAGGAGCCACTCCTAGTTATAGACGAAAGGGTTGAAACCCAGGGGGATGAAGCCACACTCACAGCATCACACGCCGGGGAGAGGGTGCAGTCAGGTTCAAAGACGGTCTGCCCGGCTCCAGGGACCATTCTCTTGGGCAGGATCTGTCGATGCCCAAACTGGGTGACACAAAAGGAGCTGAGCAGGACCAACCCCAAGTACCTTCCCTCTCCACCATCCTCACTGCCTTCCATCCCACCATGAAAGATGTTCCCAAAGTGGCGACCAAAGGCAAGAATCCAGCGGAGTCATCTGCGGGTCTATCAGATCCTTCTTCTGTCAATGCCAGTATTGATTAATGTGTTTGTTCCTGGCAAGGGGGAACCTGGGAAAGGTAGGGCGGGCGGGGTTTTGACGAAGCTCATTATATCTCCAGCAGGAGAAAACACAAAGCCTTCATTCAACACTTTTGCATTAAAAGGCTGCAGCGAGGATGTAGACTTGGATTTGTCAGCGGAAGCTCAATGAGGCAAGGATGCAATTCCAGCGGTGGCTAAGGGACATCTAAGAGGCAGTGCTTCCAGAACCTCCTTTGGAAGGGGGGCATTGCACTTACCTTTGAAAGTAAACAGAAATTTATCTCCTTAGCCCTGGAGAGATTTTCTCCAGAAACTGCCCAAAAGGAGGCCTAGAGCTACGGTCAGGTTGAGGCTCCTCTTCGAGGGGCTTCCCCAGTAACACATCCCAGGATGGCTGAAGTCCCGCAGATGGAAGAAGAATGAAAAGGGAAAAGGAAGAGACTGATGTCCAATGATGTTTACTCCACACCAGGGCACTGGGGAGATTTTAACTTTGTTCCATTGGCCCTGTGGCCTATGAGATGACATGCACAGCAAGACAACGAGGCTCAGAGAGGTTAAGAGGATTTACCTAGAGCCACACAGCTAGCAAGTGGCAGAGCCAGAATTTGAGCTCCAGTCTGTCTGATCGCAAAGCCTGGACTGTTTCCAGTACCTCAAGCCTCTAGTCACGAAGAAAGAGGACGGGGCCCACTATGGATGATATGCCCATCAGAAATATGAGAAGAATAGCTAGATTTGAGATCATTAAGAGAGAGCACTGATATAAGCCTGGCTAAAGATACAGTGATTATGTTAGTGATTAAGGAGAAAAGTGCCATGCTGTCCTCCATCAGGGTTTAAAAATCATATGACATAAATTACCGTACTCACTAATGATCACTTAATGATGCTAGTTTTAAGCTAATTAAAGCAAAAGCACCTTAAGGCATTTTAAACTACATGACTGTGTTCTAGACTTTGGGCCAAGTTCAGTTTGTAGCTTGGGGTCATGTAGAGGAGATTGAGCAATGTCTGGCCACCAGACATAACAATAATCATAGCTATAATAGCTATTAAAGTATTGTTACTAGGTGGAAATGCTTTAAACACATGAACTCATGTACTCCTACAAAGTGACTATTATTATCCCCATTTATAGAGGAGAAAATGGAGTCTCAGAGAGGTTAAGTAACCTACCCAAGGTCACACAGCTGATTAGGACAAGAGCTGGAATTCAAACCCAGTTTTCTCTGGTGCCAGAGATCAAATACCTTACCCCTACATCATATCCTATTTTTTAAAAAAGAAGTATATTAAAGGAAACCTTTAATTTCCTATTGACACCTCGTGAACCCTAAAGTGGCAAAGATCATATGTCCCAATTCCCCAAGGCAGGGCCACACAGCTGTGCAAGGCAGACCAGGCTGAACGCAGGAAGGCCTGGGGTCCCGGGCACTCCAGATGCCCCTGTGGGCAGGGAGGAAAAGCCCTGGAGAGATTTCCTCCAGAAACTGCCCAAAAGGAGGCCTAGAGCTACGGTCAGGTTGAGGCTCCTCTTCCAGGGGCTTCCCCAGTAATACATCCCAGGACGGCCAAGGTCCCGCAGATGGAAGAAGAATGAAAAGGGAAAAGGAAGAGACTGACGTCCAGTGATGTTTACTCCACACCAGGGGAGTGGTGACCTGACACCTATTACCCACCCTTCGACAGGAAGAGGAGGCTGCACTGGCTGGCCCTAAAGCCCTTTCGTGCTCAGGTCCTGACGCCCCTGCCTGCCCTGCCCCTGCTGTCCCGGGGAGCCAAGGCTGGGCCCAGGCTCTGGCCACTACAGACGCTCCTTGGTTTATGATGAGGTTGCATAAGTTGAACACTTACGATATTTTCAACTCACAGTGGGTTTCTCCAGACACAACCAGATCGTAAGTCTGGGAGTGTACTGAATGCTTATTGCTTTCACACAGCGAAGTCCAAAAATCGTAAGTGGAAACATCATCAGGGCGGGAACTGTCTGTACACCTTCTTCCTCCCCTTCGAGTGTGCAGAGGGTCCTCTGGACCGTCTGGTCTTCAGCACAGGGCCCGGGCTTCTCCAGGAGGCCTCCTGCCACACCCCTACGCCCCTTCCTGCCACCCCTAGTGCCTCCCGGGCGCAGCTCGTCTGCACGTTTGGGGACGGCGCTGCAGGGACGGCTCCCACAGACCCTCGCACGCCGATTGGTGTTCCTGCCCCCACCCCCTTTGTGTTTTTCCAGACCTCGAGGATATTCTCAGGATGGAAAATGAAAGATGCTTGAGGTCACTGCCCCTCCTGTCACTCACACAGGTCTGAGCTCAGTGAGGGAATCATTTGCAGTAATCTGAAGGCGCAGGGAGAGAAGAGCTGCTCTGAAGTCGCTGGGACAAGGTGCGAGGTCAGCCAGCGCTTCAAAGGACCGCAGGACCTTTGCACACCCGGACTGAGTGGAAATGGAAAGTCCCAATCATGTCGGAAAATGAATTTCCTACCAAATCGGTAGATAAGGGGTTCAGGGTCAGTTTTATGGCAGTGTAGACAAAGTAAAGAAAATGTGGTATTTATTGCCACCTAGACTCGTGAACCAAACTGCCTGCCGTGCTATCCACATTGTTTCCTGCAGTCAGTTAATGTGGGCTTACGGGACCTGTAACTCATCTTATTAATAATATTTGCTTAAACCAAATGGAATGTAGAAAGGAAATAAATCTGCTGCCAAGCCATCAAGTAGAGCATTTTAAACTCAAAATAAAAGGCCTGAGGATTGTCTGTGGATTTAGATTATGCACAGTTTTCTGCCAATGCTCCCTGTGTTCACATCAATAGTGATATTTCATGAAAGGTTACAGAGTCTGAGCTGTCGGCGTTCAAATCCCAGCTCTGAAACTCTCTGTGCCTCAATTTCCCCAGCCATAAAGCGGGAGTCATAATTACACAGGACAGGTATGACAATGCAATCAGATCACAAATGTGCATGTGCAACCCAGCGCCTGCACACAGTAAGGTTCAACAAGTGGTAGCCAGCACTACTACCCGGATTTTTGAAGGATGATTCTTTTTTGTCTTTTTAAACTTCCCTGTTTCATATAACACTTGCTTGAAAATCTGCCCCCTTTCCCTGGTTAAAAGATACAGGTGGCCCTCGTGGGTGGCCGTGTTAGGCAGGAGGTCCATGCCAAGCATGGGGACACGCAGGCCCAGGGGTAGTCGGCATAGAAGGAACGAAGCAGAGACAGGCAGAGACAGGCCCTCTCTTTGCGGCGTCAGCTGCCTGCTCCACCCGGACCCAGGACTCGGGGCCACCCGGGCAGACACCTGCTCTGGGAGCCTCCTTTTCTCCACCTTCCCCTGTGGCTTAGACAGCTAGAAGGTGGAGACTAACAGGGATGAATGTAAAGTTCTACAGTCGGGTTGGGATAAACAGCTGCACAGGCCTAGCATGGGGAGCCCCGGCTCACAGGTAGTTCCAGAAATAATAGAGGGTGATGGTGGGCGGTGAGGTGTGGGATAGGCGAGAGTTACTGAGCAGTAGCTCACTACGAGAGGAAAGACCTGGGGGAAAGCATGGGGTAGCAGTGACGACGGAGGTGGCGGTGGTGGTGGTCACATGACCATGCATGGCCTCTCTGCAACATACAGCACTACTGGCCATGCCCCCCATGAAACCCTCTCCTTCCTGGTTCCATCCTCCCCTGCCATCCCTCTCCCAGCCTCCTCAGAGGATTGTCCCCCTCGGCTTGTTCCCCAGGACCCACCCGCTGCCACCGCTCTCCTCACTCCCCCTGCGTGGCCTGCACCTGCCCCCACGCCCACCTACCGATGGCCCAGACCTGCCCTCTGCCTGGCTCGGCCCGAGCTCCCGCGCACACTTCCCAGTGCCCACCTCACCCCTGCCCCTCGCTGCCCCCACACACCCCACTCTCAACCTCGCCCAGAGCAAACTCTTTGCTGCTGCCTATCCTGCCGCCACCTCTGGGTTCCTGGTCCAGGTAACCACCCGGCCAAGCTGTGCGCATGGCTGCTCCAAGTCATGATCCTTGGAGCAATGTCTTTTTTTATTGAGGGGGGGGAAGGAGGGGACATTTTAAAAAACATGTTTGTTAAAATATAAGATACACATAGAAAAGTCCATATATTATGAGCTCAATAAATCTGCACAAAATAAATAGCCCTGTGACCAATACTCCATCAAGAAATAGAATGAAAAAAACAAAACCAGTGCCTCGAGCCAGTCCCAGTCACTCCCCTACCTGGGCAACACCCAGTCACTCCCCTACCTGGGCAGCACCCAGTCACTCCCCTACCCTACCTGGGCAACACCCAGTCACTCCCCTACCTGGGCAACAGCCATCTGCCTCCTAACCCCACAGATAGGTCATCTGTTTTTGGAACGTGTATAAATGGAGTCCTGTAATATGTGCTCTTTTATGGCTGGCTTTTTTCACGTGTTCACCAGACCCTCACGGACCTCGCCCCGTGACTGTGGATCGCTCGGGCTCGTCACTGATGGGAGCCGATCGCAACCGACTTCTCTCCACTGCTGATGAGCATTTCGGGCATCTCTGCGTGGGGCCGCTGCGAGAACTCGTCTTGCCGGGCTCGCGTGCATTTCCGCTGCGTGCGCCTCCAGGAGGGGGCTGGGCCGGCCGCGGAGTGTGCGGGCACAGCGCCGTCAGCCCTGCCCAACCGCAGACTCCCAGGTCTGCCTTGCACCCCTCCAGCAGCCTGCAGGGATTCACTTGCCTCTGGAGCTGTTTTGACCCCTCCGCCCCTCCCCTCCCTCTCCAAGTAGCGTTTGCAGCTGGCTGGTCTGCCCGCCAGGGTGTCGTTTAGGAGGCTGATTCCCACGGCCTCCGGGGCCTGCCGAGTCTACTTATTCGGTACTTTTAATCCACGCCTTCCCCGGCCCCACTGCCATGGCCTTAATTCCATCCCTCCTCTTCTCCTGCCTGGCGGTCACCCCTCACTGCCCTTCCCTACACGCCTGCGCTGGCCGCTCTCCCCCACTCCGCCCTCCACGTCTCAGCGGGGCGCCCTGGCACTGCACGCACCCAGGGAGGCCACCTTCTGCTCAAGGCCCCCAACAGCCCCTGGCGCCTAAAGCCCAGTCTCCGTGCCAGAATCTGTGAGCATCTCAGGGCGGCGCCTGAGTCTCTGTACGGCGGCACCGGCGGTCCTGCTCCTACCGATGCTCAGCTCCCCGTCCAACCCCACCTGCCTCTCCCGCCGCACCCCCGAAGCTCCCCGTCCAACCCCACCTGCCTCTCCCGCCGCACCCCCGAAGCTCCCCGGCGAACCCCACCTGCCTTTCCCGCCGCACCCCCGAAGCTCCCCGGCCAACCCCACCTGCCTTTCCCGCCGCACCCCCGAAGCTCCCCGGCGAACCTGCCCAGGGACGGCGGCGAGGCACACAGCCACCGGGTCGCTCCCGTCTCAGTGCGGGTCCACTGTGTGTCAGGCTGCTGGGAGGTGCCCTCCCTTTTGCCTGGAACCCCTTCCTGTGGGGACGGTTTCAGGCAGGTGGTGGTCTAGTCCTGCCTGGGGTCATCACATCCCAGAAGTGGCTGGAATGGACTTCCAGCTCACCGCAGCTCACACCCTCACGTGCTAGGAAAGTAATGTACCCGGCGGTCCCATTCAGCCCTATGACAGCCATGCCCTCCAATGCTATTATTATTTTTTTTAAATTTGTACAAGACAGTGCCACGTGCTTTATCTCTTAATGCAATAGTCCCATGAAATATGTAATGAAATACTGTTATCCTAATTTCATATACGAGGAAATGGGCTCAGAGAGGGTAAGTCACCTGCCCAAAGACACACAGCTAAGAAGTGGCACCGGAGAGGTTAAATTCAAGTTGTCTGATGCAAAAGCCATCGACCCTCACTGCCTCCACCCCCGCTCCCCCAGCACGTCTCATCAGTTATTCCCTACAAAGTAGTGCGGCATTTCCCAGTCAGAATTAATTAATCTCCCCTCTGTGCACGTTATCTGAACTTTTATTATAGTAATTATAGCAGCCTGACTTTTATTATAATCATTATTTACACGTCTGCCTCTCCAGGTAGGATGGAGCTCATTAAGGGCAGAACCCTGTCAATTTTGTACCTTGAGCCCACAGCAGGTGGGTGCCAAACACAACTCCAGAATAGCAACAGCAAGGCCACGCTGAAGGCTCCAGCCCCCAGGGGTGATCCAGTCCCTGGCTTAGCTCACCCCGACTGTGGGGCCAGCACAGGCTGCCTGTGGTTGTAAAAATGCAACAAGCATTTAACGGTGGAGTGTCACACTCCCACGGGATGACAATGGCTCCCGGGGCTTCTTGGGGTATCTTGGTGACCGTTTACTTGTTTTGCCCACTCGGTCTCTATTTCCTTTTGTTCACTGTCTCTCTTTGTCTCTGTCTCTTTCTGTCTCTGTCTCTCTTTCTCTCTCCTTGTCTACATCTCCTTTGTCCTTTCTTTTTCTGTCACTTAACTGGATGAAATAATGAACCAAAATACATTTTCTATTACTTTTTGTACCAATTGAAATTTTAAAATCTGTTCCCTGCTCTAAAAAGTATATGAGTGGGATGTTTTCTACTTTACCCCTCTCTCGCTCAAAACACACACACACACACACACACACACACACACACACACACACACACACACGAGAGGGAGACGGAGAGACAGAGATTTCTACTTCTTTCAGGGACCCTCAAGTAATCTCTTCTGTCAGTTACTGACTATTGATAGAAAAAACAAGCTCACCCCCCACGCCTGACCCCAAAGTGGGGTGCAACTTCCTAGACTCTCAGGCTGGCCAGCCTGCACCCATGCTCTGGGGACCAGAGGTCAGAACATCCTGTTTGGACACAAAATAAAGGCAGAAGCTGCCCCTGGGTGTGGGGACCCCAAGACCTCGCATCCTGATCAAGGAAACCTGGCAAACAGGCCTTGCGCCCGCAGAACAGTGCTCACATGCGTGTTGTGGAGGAAGGAAGACAGAAGCGGAGGGGTACATGTAAACCCGGCCTGATGAGAGGAGAGGGAACGCCTACCCTGCGGCCGCACCACCAGATGGGTGCAGAGCCATGTGGCATAACATACCAGTGTTTCTACACGCGTGTGACAAAGGGTCAGATTCGCCGAGCGCTTAGAATTTGTCAGGCATTGTTTTAAGCTCTTCACATGAACTAGCTAATCTAATTATGATGTCATGGGCACTCTTATAAATATCATTCCCGCTTTCCAGATGAGAAAACTGAGGCCCGGAGAGACTAAGTGACTTACCCATGGAAACACAGCCGGTAAGTGGTGGACCAGGAGGTCTGGACCACAGAGCCTGTGCTCTGAGCCACTGCGTACCGTTCCAGGGAGCCCTGAGACCCAGCGTTCGCTGCACTGGCTGAGTTGTTCTTCACATTCTGGGGGTCCCTGGACTCCTATGAGAATCCGTGAACGCTCGTAGTACATAATGCAAGGGCCCCCAGCACGCCGGGAGCCCCCCACTCCCCTGGACTAGGCACTCTATGGAGAATGCACGTTGCAGCTGCAGTGGCCCCTGGATCGGCAGTGGCAGGCGGACAAGCTCTGCACAGGCTCTGAAGCCAAGAGTGAGACCCTGGGCAGACATGTGACTGCCTTGTGCCTCAGTTTCCCCCTATGGGAAAATGCGCTTTATAATAACAGATACCTCATACAGATTTTATGAGAATTGACTGAGAAAAATATATGTAAAGAGCTTAGGATAGTGGCTGGCTCAGAGCACAAGCCTGACATGCATTAGGTATTGCTGCTATCACTGTGGGCACGTGTTTCTCCGCACCTCTCCAGGGTCACTCTCCTCGGGTCCCCAGGCACAGGCTATGGGGCTGGGTCCATCTGAAGAGGAGCAGGAAGGGACAACGAAGCTCTTGCACAAGACCAAGATGGATACCACTTGCTGAGGACTTACTAAGTCCCACGCGCCCTAAACACATCTTCCTAGAAAATCCCCGGGTGACAAGTACCAGCATCCCATCTCACAGGGGAGGCACCTGAGGCTCAGAGTAGGAAAGCAACTTGCCCCAGGCCCACAAGAGAGCAGCAGGGCTGGGCCTGGGACCGAGGTCTGTCTGACTTAAAGTGCGGGCTTTGACTACCACCCTAGTCTGCCTCTCCGGCAGCTGCAGGTTGGGCCTTGGGTCTCGCAGTCACCGTGGAAAGCCAGGTGGGGCCGAGGGAAGGGTCTGCAGCATGGGGGCCTCAGGTCCTGCTGCCTTGCTATGGGATCACGACCAAAGCCCTAAGCCCTCTGAGTCCGGCCATGCCGCCTGCCCGTGGAATGAGACGATGAAAGGGAGCACCCCCTGGGACGCATTCGGGGGCATTCGCAACCGCCTCGCGAGGGTGATGATTACTGTCATTATGATGACTATTGTGACTGCCCATCCCGAGCTCACACGCCAGCAGCAGTGTCCTGAATGCGTGTGGACAGCTCGGGGCAGCCTGAAACCCAGGCTGTGACCTGGACCCAGAGCTCCAAAGAGAAGGGAAGAGTGGGGTCTAGACCATCTCTGCCATTATTGCCCTGATGTCGCCCGGGGGACGGACAGGAGACATCCCCACTGCAGCCCATCAAACCAGCGCTCGGACGTGATCCGATTAGCCACCTGGACCTGTCCTCCCCCACCCAGGCCCCTCTTGAGCAGGCGGCAGGACTGTGAGTGCGGCACCCGCCTCTTGCCCTCCTGCAGACCAGCCCGAGACCTGTCTGGCACCCGCGTGGCTACGGCGGCGCAGGGTGCAGGCAGGAGGGAGGGAGGGCAGGAGGGGTGAAGGCCCAGCACTTTGCTGATTAGGCATCAGCCTCTGTTGTGCCCATCTCATCACTGTTCTCACAGTGTTCGCAGGGAGTGTGGAGAACCCGAGTCTGTCAAAGCTCCCTCTGAC
>VSMD01083467.1:0-10009 GCA_008750895.1 Mirza zaza | reverse complement strand
TAAAGCCTAGGTTAAATAGTAGAGATGTCTTGATTTATAATGAGGTTTTCTTGGGAAGGATTTTGGTTTTGTGATGTATTTGTGAATTAGGGAGTAAATGTTAACCATTATTTTATAGATAAGTGATTTGTATGTGGTTAGTTATAAATAAAACTGGTACTAGAACCTAGGCTTCCTGACTTTCTAATTCAGTGGTTCTGCTAAATGTATAAAACCCCTTATTACGCAGTGAGTGACACAACTAGCAGTGTTGAAATATCTTCTTCAGCCTGAGCAAGAGCCAGACCCCATCTCTACTAAAAATAGAAAGAAATTAATTGGCCAACTAAAAATATAGAAAAAATTAGCCGGACATGATGGCGCATGCCTGTAGTCCCAGCTACTCGGAAGGCTGAGGCAGGAGGATTGCTTGAGCCCAGGAGTTTGAGGTTGCTGTGAGCTAGGCTGACCCACAGCACTCCAGCCAGGGCAACAGAGTGAGACTCTGTCTCAAAAAAAAAAGAAAAGAAAAGAAATACCTTCTTGACAATAAAGCACCCTTGTCTCAGTTTTCCGATTAATCAGCACATCTTTTAGCAAATGTTCAATATAATGTCATTTGCAGGATTACCATATGTAAGATTTAGAATGACCTTAATTATCTTTTATATCTGTGTGCCCATAGTGTGAAAAGCTGAGTACCCAAATTATTTCAAACACTTTTATAGATGTCAGTGGTATTTTCAAAAGGATAAAATAGGACACTAATTTAGCAAATAAGTTGTTTAAATTTAGTTTAAGGATTAAATTTAGGTTATGATATTTCCCTCCTATCTACTGTAGTTGAGTGGTGCTTTTTTCTTTATTGGTACTTGGATCTTAACAGAATATAGTGAAATCTTTTGACCCATTCCTCAGGAAAGTGCACATGTTCATATTTTCATAATTTCAAGGATATGATGACATGTCTGAAGTTGATCCACACACCCAAGGTAAGACAAAGTCCCAAGAATACACCTACAAAAAGGAATTAGCATTTTTTATAACATAGCTTAAATGTTTGTAGGGGAAAAGTAATTCCTAGAATAGACCTGAAGAGATAATACACATTCACCATCTGAAAGAGATATGAAAACTAATGAGTACCTCAGAACGAAGGCAAAGTTGACATTTCTGAAATTCAAATTTCCTCATGGTGAGTAACACGAGAATATTTAAGTAAATATAAATGATTTAAAGGAAAAAGTCAAATGAGCTAATGTATATGAAAGCTTTGAAACTTGAGTTACACAAATGAAAGTGATATGATTGTTGTCTAAGAAGACTGTATATATTGGATTATAAAGCAAAATATATGGTTCAGATGTTTCAAACTGCTGACATGACAGCAGTTTATTAGAAATATATCTAAGGGGCCGGGTGCAATGGCTCACACCTGTAATACTAAACACTCTGGGAGGCCGAGGGGTGGATCATTTGAGCTCAGGAGTTCAAGACCAGCCTGAGCAAGAGTGAGACCCCCGTCTCTACTAAAGAGAGAAATTAGCTGGACAACTAAAAATATATAGAAAAAATTAGTTGGGCGTGGTGACACATTCCTGTAGTTCCAGCTACTCAGGAGGCTGAACCAGTAGGATTGCTTGAGCCCAGGACTTTGAGGTTACTGTGAGCTAAGCTGACACCACGGCACTCTATCCTGAGTGAGTAACAGAGTGAGACTCTGTCTCAAAAAAAAAAAAAATTATATATATATATATATATCTCAAAGGGCTGAGTGAGGTGGCTCATGCCTGTAATCCTAGCACTCTGGAAGGCCAATGCAGGAGGACTGCTTGAGCTCAGGAGTTCTAGACCAGCTTGAGCAAGAGTGAGACCCCGTCTGTACTAAAAATAAAAAAATTAGTCAGACTTCATGGTAGCTTGGGTCTACTCAGGAGGCTGAAGCAGAAGGATCACTTAAGCCCAGGAATTTGAGGTTGCAGTGAGCTACAATGATCCATTGCACTCCACACAGGACAGAGTGAGACGCTGTCTCAAAATTATATATATATATATAAAATTATATATATATGTAAGACTGGTCTGAGTACAGTGATGTTTACAGCTAATTAATCACAAGCAGTTACAGATTTCTCTGTTCTTTCTCCACTTTCACTGTTTCACTTAACTAGCCTAAAAAAATTTCAAAAGCCTGGGCGTGGTGGCTCATGCCTGTGATCCCAGCACTTAGGGGAGGCCGAGGCAAGAGGATTGCTTGAAGCCAGGAGTTCAAGACCAGCCTGGGCAACATAGCAAGACCATGTCTCTACAAAAAAAAAAATTAGCCAGGCATGGTGGAACATGCCTAGATCCAGCTACTTGGGAGGCTGAGGAAGATCCCTTGAGCTCAGGAGTTGGAGGTTGCAGTGAGCTATGATTGCAACACTGCATTCCAGCCTGGGTGACAGAGCAAGACTGTCTCTCTCTATGTGTATATCTATCTATCTGTCTCATATATATTATATATTTTAAATATACATATATATATATGTCTGTCTCAACATATATGTCATATATATATAGCAAAAGTTCTTTACTCATCATGAGCAGGAAAATGGGTGGTTGGAAAAGGGCATCTACCTATAAAGAATTTATTTAAAATGTAGTAAAAGAAAATACAACCAGTGTGTTACTCACTGCTCATTAATTCAGGAATCAATGATGTCATTTTGCCTGATGTAATTTTTTTATGTGCTGAAATGTGGAAAAAATATAAAACAATGAATGAGTTGTGAAACTAAAATTATTCAATTGGATTTGTTTTATTGTTCATAAATTAGAAGTGTAAAAAGTTTTCAGTCTTGGCCGGGTGCATGGCTCACGCCTGTAATCCTAGCTCTTTGGGAGGACGAGGCAGGTGGATTGCTCAAGGTCAGGAGTTCGAAACCAGCCTGAGCAAGTGCAAGACCCCCGTCTCTACTAAAAATAGAAAGAAATTAATTGGCCAACTAATATATATAGAAAAAATTAGCCGGGCATGGTGGCGCATGCCTGGAGTCCCAGCTACTCAGAAGGCTGAGGCAGCAGGATTGCTTGAGCCCAGGAGTTTGAGGTTGCTGTGAGCTAGGCTGATGCCACGGCACTCACTCTAGCCTGAGCAACAAAGCCAGACTCTGTCTCAAAAAAAAAAAAAAAAAAGTTTTCAGTCTTATATCAGCCCTCTAAACTTTAAAAGAAAGTTGATTGCTCTTTGAAACCCTACAGTCTGATAACCAGATTGTAGACTTCTACATTCTGCTTTGGATTTGAACTCTTGGGATCCTTTTATGTTGCTTACTTCTTAGCAGTTTTACTTTGCTCTATCCTCAAATCAAATCTGTCTTTCCCATATCTGTTGAAAAACTTCAACAGTTTTTCATCTTTACAACTAACTTTAAAAGAATATTTGTTATAGCAAGTATGATAAAGCAGGAAAGTAGTAAGAGGCAAAATTATTTATAGAAAATGTGGCTGGCAATCCCAAGAGAATTAATTGATAAGTTACTGTAAACCATCAAGAGGGTTAACTATATACAAACCAATTGTTTTTTTAATGAACAACAAGAAAAAAATACTGTTCACAGAAGTCGCCAAATCTCAGAGTCCCAGACAGGCAATAGGTTTTATGCCCTCTCCTTGATGCTGAGCTATTTTGTTACCTAGATCTATGCCATCAGCTCTCATTTCTTACTTTCCCCTTGTGGGCTCAACATGGTCCAAGGCACAGGGCAGGTAAGGAACAGATATGGTTGCATATTATTGCCTCCATATCCAAATCCAAGACATATTATCTCCTCTGGGGAGTCACCTCTCTCGAATGGAGTCAGCCTTTTCCACTCACCTGCAAAGCAATTTTAGCTGCTTGGAACCATCATATCTTAATAAGGAGTATTATTTTGGGAGCAAACTAGGTGTTAATTCTGGGCAGACAAGCAAATAGCAATGGATCTCACCTCAAGGCACAGCCTGATTCGGAGTCTTGATGTTTTTAGGGCTTTCCTTTTAGAAGAAATAATGGGAAAGTGCTTTCTCTCTCTTTATACATTAGTTAGGATCTAGCTGTGGTTGTATGTATAGAGACCTTATAATTGTTTAAATAAGATAGAAATTTCTCATGTAAAAGTCCAATCTATTATGTCAACACCAATCTACGAAGTCACCTGAGACCCAGGCTTTTCTGTCTTCCTGTTCTACTGTCCTTAGGGTGTTACTCTGTTCCACTTGGTCCAAGGTGGTTCATCCTCATGTCCACATTTCCTGTCAGAGAAGTTGTGCATATCACTTTTGGTCACATAATACTGGGAAGATCTTAACTACATGGTCATACCTGGCTGCAAGGGTGCCTGGAAGAGGTAGTCTTTATTCTGGGTCAACAGTAACTAGTTCAAACTCAGTGGTTCCTTCTTGCAGAATGCTGAGGAAGAGTATTGGGATATAAATAGCAATCTCTGCTACACCATCTGTCAGGCTTAGATTTTTATCACCTCGAAGCCAAAATGATTGTCAGGACTCCCAAGACCCACATCGTACCAACTTAGAAACCCCAGTGGAAAGAGGCAATATTTTCTGATATCTCTGGCAGAAAATTCTTAGAGGCCTCTGAATAGCCAAGTAGTCTGGTCACTTGTAACAGGTAAAGTTGGGAAATGTTGAGGAAGACCTGTAGGTAAGGAAATAGCCTCAATAAAGGTTATAGTTCCTACTGTGGCAGATTCTACAAAGACAGAGTTCCAAAGGTGGGCATGTTCAGGACACAGCATGTATTTTGATGTGACCTAATCTGAGTATGGGAGGGAAAGTTTGGGATGAGAACAAGCTGGAGAAATTGTTAGGCATCAGATATCAGAGGTCTTGTATGCCATCAAGGAGTGTGGACTTTTTTTTTTCTTTTTGCATACAGCATAAATTCTTTGAGTTGTTATGTTTTTTGTTTTGTTTTGAGACAGTGTATTATTTTTAATTTATTTAATTTATTTATTTTTTGAGACAGAGTCTAGCTTTGTTGCCCAGGCTAGAGTGAGTGCCGTGGCGTCAGCCTAGCTCACAGCAACCTCAAACTCCTGGACTCAAGCAATCCTGCTGCCTCAGCCTTCAGAATAGCTGGGACTCCAGGGATGCGCCACCATGCCCGGCTAATTTTTTCTATATATATTAGTTGGCCAATTAATTTCTTTCTATTTATAGTAGAGATGGGGTCTCGCTCTTGCTCAGTCTGGTTTTGAACTCCTGATCTAGAGCAATCCGCCCGCCTTGGCCTCCCAGGTGTGAGCCACCGCCCTCGGCCTTGGAACGGTGTCTTGCTCTGTCACCCAGGCTGGATTGCAATGGTCCAATTATAACTCACTGCAACCTCCAACTCTGGGTCTCAAGTGGTTCTCCCACCTCAGCTGGGGGCATGCCACCACAGCCAAGGCTAATTTTTTTTTTTTCATTTTTTTGTAGAGAGAGAGAGGATCTTGCTGTATTTCCTAGGTTGGTCTCAAACTCCTGGCCCCAAGTGTCCCTCCTGCCTCAGCCTCCCAAAGTGCTGGGATTACAGGTGGGAGCCACCAGTCCCAGCCGAGAATTTTTAAGGAGGGGCCCGACACAATTGGATTTGTTTTATTGAGACCCTTCTGTATGTATTAATAGTGCAAGGCTGTGGGGGAAGAATAATTAAAAGGATGTTATAATCCAGACAGTGACATGTTGTGGTCCTCAATAGGTGTTGTAGTTATGGGCTTGATGAGAGAAGCAGATGTGAGTGAGGTTAAATTGATCTGCACCTATAATTGTCTGTTTGGAAGGAAGGGTGCTGTAAGGAATATGAGAAAGGAAGGACCATAAACTATCCACAAGTTTCTTTTTTGAATGTCGTATTAGGATATAGGCCAAGCTTTCATACCAAAGAGGCCCTAAGATACAAGATAGAAACTCTTTTCTCTACCTTCAGAAGTGAGCAGCCAAGTGTTGGCAGAGTAGTTCTGCCCTGTAACGTTGTACATCCGCCCAGGTTCTGTCGTCGTTTTTCTTTCCAACTCCTAATGAGTTGTCTTTGTCCTCGTGGGCAAAGCACATTCACCAGAACTGTATCTATGTGTCAGCCTGCCAAAAAGGAGAAAGAGGAAATGGAGGGCAAAATAATTCCCTTTTAACACATTGACTGCTACACTAGAAAAAAATTTGTTTTCCTTGGGGCCATGGTGCTTTATTACAAAAATAGAATAAAAACTTTGAATACTAAATGATCCTTTCCAATTTAATGAAAAAATTATTATTTTTTATTGTTTTATGTGCTTCAGTTATATGCAACTTGAAAAATAATTCTCACAGCTCCCAAGGTGAACAGATGTGGGGGTTACATATGCTTCATGAGGCCCCCGGCTCAAAACTAGCATGAGTTAAATACAACTCACATGGCAGTTAATGTGTTAAGGGACTTTTACCTCACTTTTGCCATTTTTCTATTGGGGAGAATTTAATAGCCATACCCAGCCATACCCCCAACCATACCCAGCTGCAATGTCAGTTGCAAAATATTGTCACTAGAGGGTAGCTGTGTGCCTAGCCAAAACTCAGGGGGCTATATTACTAAAGAGGTGCTAATAAATGAATATATTTTAATACAGACATGTCCAGGCTTCCTATATTCAAATATAGGCAATTCACACCACCATGCAAGCTTTATTGTTATCATGGTCACTTTAAATCTCCCTCCTTCCACAATAAATTCACAGCCAAAAGTTAAATTCCATGTCATGCTGAATAATGATTTTTCACAAACAAATGCACCTGAGTGTTTTAACACACACACACACACACACACACACTACTCATATCCTTGCTATTAAGTCCTTATCTCAGTCCACGTATTCCTACACATGGCAGAAATTAAGCCTCCAGAGTGCCAGGGTTCTTTCCCTAGATCCCTAAACTCTTCCCAGCTCCCTGGCCTTGTCCTCTGGGAATCTACCAGCATAGACCTCTTACTCATCCCATACCCCAAAAGTTCTCGCTGTTACTAAAAGGAAGAAGAGGAGAATAGATTAGAGCAATTAGCAGTCACCGTCACAGTTGACTAAGTAGATAGTGCTGCCATTTAGTGAGTTTGGGAATACAGGAATCTGACTCAATTTGGAGACCTTACTAGATGCATTTGGTGTCCCCCGTCACATGGCTTTGGTCTACCTCCGATGTAAGAGGCAGTGCTAACAAGTCATTTCTCTCTGCTTTTCTGCCACAGGGCTTTCACTGAAGGAGCATCCTCTAGGGCAGTGTTCCGGCAAGCACAGCACAGGAATTCAAGGCGAAGTTAATGCCCCCCAGGGAAGTCCTTGAGCAATGTAGGATGAGAATTGGTAGATAAATGCCTCTGCATCCTAACCTTAAAAAAGGGGCAATATGAAAGCACTCTACGCTGGTCCTCAGACGATTCCCTGCTGGGTTGAACCTCAGTCCCTGACAGCAGTAATCAGTTCAGTAACTCATCTTCCCTGTCGCACTCTCAGGACACGGTCAACCATGTCACATCACAGAAATTTAACTTGGCAGAAAAACACTGGGCGGTATTTTGCAAAAAAGTTTCAATTTAAACAATTGCTTGGGGGCAGAAGCCTGGTAAGGGGATTAGAATGAGTGAGATGAAGCCAAATATGGGTTTACCCACCTGTAACAGGCAAAGTCGAGCCTCACAGCCTTTCTCCTGGCGTGATAACAAAAAGAAAATTCATGTTTTTGTTGTTTTCGTTTTGTTTCAGAGGCAGGGTCTTACTCTGTTGCCCAGGCTGGAGTGCAGTGGTAAAATAATAGCTTATTGCAGCCTTGAATTCCTGGGCTCAAGGGATCCTCCTGCCTCAGCCTCACAAAGTATCTGGGACTACCAGCGTGCACCACCACACCAGCTAATTAAAAAAAAATTTATTTTTAAGAGACAGGGTCTCTCTATGTTGCCCAGGCTGGTCTCAAACTCCTGGCCTCAAGCGATCCTCTTGTATCACTGGGATTATAGGTGTGAGCCAACACATCCAGCCATGTTTTTATTTAAAAAAAAAAAAGTCTTGCCAAAAGTGTTGAATCTGAATGTAATTAAGCCATTAGAACTAGTTTACAGGAAAGACAGCGGTGAGAAGGATGAATTTAAAACAACATGAAGAAACCCTTCTTAGGGAGAGGCAAAGATATACAATGTAACCAAAATGTCAAAAAAAAAACCCAAAAACAAACAAACAAACAAAAAACTATCGGGTGGTGGGCAGGCGGGAGGGGGGAGGAGGAGAAGGGTGTGTACTTATATGATGTGTGCAGAGCACACCACCAGGGGATTGGACACACTTGAATCTCTAGCACTTCGGGGGGAGGGAGTGGGGGCAGGGGCAATATTTGTAACCCTAACTATTTGTACCCCCATAATATGATGAAATAAAAGGAAGAAAAAAAACAACATGAAGAAGCGATCAGCCACATCTAGAAAGTGATATGTCCAACAGGACAACTGACACAATTTATCTCATCACCTGGTGAGATGTGAGAAAGCGGAATGGGCAGTACCTAGTGAGGGAGAGAACACCAAGGTTGTGGTTTTCATTGCTGTTGTTTTCATATTAGAGTCTCAAACACTTTCCTAAGCTCAGGCAAAAAGCCACTAGAGCATCGTGAAGGGCCTGGACCCAGAAGCTCAAGGGAAGGGACAGAGATGGCATCTGAGGCAGGATTACCCTGCAATAGAAGTCTGGACCCCTTTTCTTCCAACACTGCAGGAAGAAGGGCAGGATTGATGGAGATGAGTTTCTAGGTGTGGCTTTGGACTTCAGGGAACTTATCAGAATGATGTTTTCCTTCTTTGAATTAGAATGCAAGGCTTTCTACTGAAAGAAAGGGAGCCGGTGGGGAAGGGTGTTTGAGGAGAGGGAAAACCAGCTAGCTGGTAAGCTTCATGGGATGAGGGGTAGGGTCTGCTTCAACTGTGTAGCTCTCCGAACACCAAAGGGGCTTGAATGGAATGGAAAAAACATTGGAAACTGGAAGCATTATTGTACAATACAACTGCTGAAATACTAGATCTCAACAATATAAAATCTATTCATAAATATATATCTATTCATAAATATAAATCTATTCTGGTTTTTACATAATCCTTAAATGGCTTGTATTTCTGTATGTTGTTCTTAATCATAAGTTGATTCTTGATTTTTTTGTCAGAATCATCAAATATTATAGCCTGCTTAAACCTAAAGAATTAGGTTTCCTAATTCCTACTTAAACTTAAAGAATTTTTTTTTATTTTAGCGTATTATCGGGGTACCAGTGTTAAGGTTTGTGAACTAAAATGCTCACCCCCCCACCGGCTGACTGAATGGACCCCCTCGTGGCCAAAGGAATATTCTAGGGCAAAGTTGCCTGCCAGGAGAAGGGAGGTCAGCCGTGCCTTATCATGCCCCCCTCCCTTCTTGGAGACTTCCTTTGTAACCCATTAACAGGCCTAAGAGTATGCAAGACAAACCTGCAGGTCCTCAATTTATGCAACAAATGGTGGCTTATCTCTGGTAAACAGTTTATGTTAAAACATTCCAGGTCTTTAGACAAAGCTTCATGTCTTTAGCCAATTACAATCTAAAGAATCTTTAAATCCACCTATAACCTGTAAGCACCCCCCTTCGAGATGGCCCTCCTTTTTGGGCCAAACCAATATATGCCTCCCACATGTTGATTGATGGCTTTACCCGTAACCCTGGTCTCTAAAATGTATAAAAACCAAACTGTAACCCAGCCACAGTGAGTCCACTTGCCCAAAGCCTCTTGGCAGTGGCTCCGGGTCATGGTCCTCAAATTTGGCTCAGAATAAATCTCTTTAAAATTATTTTGCAGACTTTGGCTTTTTTTCTGTTGACAGGTTACTTATATTGCCCATGCCCCCCTCCCCCCTTGAGTAAGAGCTTCAAGCATGTCCACCCCCTAAACGTTGCACATCTCACTCATTGGGTTTGTATATACTCATCCCCTCCTCCCCCCTCCCACCTTCCCGACGCCCGATAAA
>VSMD01083465.1:0-76687 GCA_008750895.1 Mirza zaza | reverse complement strand
TTAGTAAGTATTTTAAAAAATGAAAATCTCATGACTTTGGAGCCATGCCTCATATAGTTCTTGTCTTCCCAGTGGGCAGCTACATTTATAGCATAAATAATCACTAAGCGTGACTCAGTGTACTTTTTCTGCTTATGAATTAACAGGATTGCAGCTTTGTTAGACTCCGGGTCAGAAATTAGATCAATTACTCGCTTCTTTCCTGTCGATCTGGCGGGGTGCAGAGGCTGGGTCCTACCCCTTGTAAGCCCTGGGTCGGCTAGGGCAGACCCTGCATGCTTGCATGCTTGGGCCTCACCCCTACTGTCCCTGCACTCACGGTTGGCACATGAGGACAATTCCTGCTGTGGTTGCGAAGAAAGACCGTTTCCAAACCGAGGAGATGGAATTTTGGCTCGTAGGTGATGAGCCCAGGATGGGTCCTGTGCCTCCATCGCCAAACCGTTTCCTCGGGCAGCCTCAGCAAAGGTGCTGCTGCAGGGACGCGTGTTTTAGGAACGAGGTGGGTTTGGGACTGTCTGTGAACACACGTCCCATAGAGGCTGTCCCCTCGGCTCCATTGTGTGCTGCCTTAAGCCAATTTGGGGTTGCTAAATGGTTTTTACCTTTATTTCACTTGATCCTTTAGAGCAGTTTTACACATTGGATGGCCTTCTTGGGATGTGTGTGTGGCATGAAAAATAGAAAGCCCTCCTTTTTCTTTGCCTCATACATCATCTAGGCACGACAGATACTTATAATCTTTTCACTATTCCCGGAGAATCGTATTGGCCAAAGATGGCACAGAACGCTGGGGACTCGACTTGACCTTTGATGGCTTGGGGCTTGTGGGGCCGTAAACACACACAGACGTTAGGGTCTGTGCCCACAGGGCCGCCGTCCTGACTCCCTTACTTGCTGGCCGTTCAACGGGACGAGGAGAGGCAGAGCGAATGTCGTGTGTGCTGAGCCGCCCGGACCACCCCGTAGATCGATTTGAACCAGTCTCCGGGGGGAGCAGGAAGTTGGGGCACCTATGGAGGAGCTTCTGTGACCCCCGTCTGGCCTTGGTTGGTGCATTCGGTGATGGGATTGCGAGGAACTGACCACGGGAGAGAAAGTTCCAGGGTCCGTGTGCGGGATGGGTGGCTTGGCCCCCAGGATTCTCCTTCCCGCCCGCTCTGGCCCTGGCTGAGCCTCCACCTGCTGCAGATGGCCTCGTCCCTGGCTTCCAGGAGTCACCTTTTTGTCCTCAACAGTTTGAACCACAAAATCACACCATTGTGTGGGCATTTGTCTGTTTACTATAATGAAGACAACCGGCTTCGTAATTGTCTATGAAATGGTCTATTAAATAGTGTCATAGCTAGAGGGGCCTCGGCAGAAACAATCCAGCTTTTCAATGCTTCACAAACTCCCCCTTCTCACACTGTTTCGCAGCACTTTTTGGGAAGATAGCTCAAAGCGTATTTTTCTTCTTTTTAAAAAATCCTTTTAACCTGAAGCTATTCTGGTGATTTGTTTTTCCCCCTGGGATTCAGATATCTGTTTTCCCACGCTCCTCTTGCCTTCCCACGGGCCTTGTCCCTGGCAGGTTCCCGGGCCCCTGCCTGTCCGGACCACGGGCTTCTCCTCCTGGTGGCTCTGGTCCCGCTCTCTCTTGGGGCGGGATGGCCCCAGCGGCTCCTGTGCTCCCAGCCTGGGGGCTCGCTTCCTGGCCACACCCTCCCGCCCTCCCTCACCTTTCCCGGCTGCCTCTTTGCACCTTGAACTCCGCCCGCTGCACTTAGGTGGTGGCTCTCCAAGTGTTTGTCTCACCGGCTTGATCTTTGCTCTGCCGCACTCGCCACCGTCCCACGCCCCCAGCTGCAAACAGGAGGTTTACTTAGAGGCCTATTTTACGTTTACTGAACCCTAAATGCCAGCACTAGGAGGGATCCCAGAAAGATGCTCCCCTGGCCGTTCCCCAGAAGGGGCGTGCGGTCCACTGGTGCACACGACATGCTGTTAGGCGAGATGATGAAGATTTACATTACAAATTAATCATTAGAAACTTGTTTGATTGCTTCATATCCTCATGACTTCATACCCGAGGATAAAATAGAGAGGTTGTGGCAAAAGTAGATTTTTTTTATTAAAAAAAGGTGAGCACATTTAGGCAACACACTTAGTAAATAGCATCAAGTGGATTCACCAGCCGCTGTGGAGGCGGCCGAGGGCGGGCCGAGTGGGCAGAGCATCCGCGACCTGGCCCGGCCCCTCACTCCACAGCGGGGGGGGGGGGGGGGGGGGGGGGGGGGGGGGGGCGGCCTCGCTCACAAGGAACTCAACGCCGAGGCTCCCTGAGGGGTGAGGGTCGCCGAGTCCTGGAACCCCAGGGGCCACCATGCCAGTTGGTGTCTGCAGGTGAGGAGGTGCCGGGCACTGCACAGCGTGTGGCCCACTGAGGGGCCCCTGGGTGTCCTGGCGGGCTCGCGGCCGCTGGGTAAGGAGACCCAGGCCTCCCGCACGAGCCCGGCATCCTCTGCCCTGGAGGGTGGATGTGGGGAACAGGAGCGGGGTCTGGGTCTCCTGCTCTTTGTTCTGTCTCGTGAATAGTGGTCCCACACCACGGAAGCCATTGTTCTGTGTCTTCCACGGGCACCCCCGGTTTCCCCTGCCATTCAGTGTCCCCTGTTTCCCTACAGGACAGGAGCTCATGGAGACATGTACTGTGTTTGGCTTCTGTTTCCCCCTTCTGGCCCTCTTGTCCACTCAATCAGCCAGGGTGTGACGGTCCCTGCCTCGGCATCTATCAGCTGGGCTTCTTTCTTGCTAACAGAGCTCTGACTTCTAGGGGGACAGTTCCGGAAGGCAAACATGATCCGTGGAAGCCGTTCCTGGCAATTTTGTTCTTCTTTGTCTGTGATTGGATTTTAGGTTGCCACATGGTTCATTTCCGGCTAAAAAGATCTATGAGAGGGGCTTTTGGGAAGTTTTCCTTTGTTAGAAAGAGAGAAAGAGAATGAGGAGAAATTCTTTCTTGCTGGGGACACTTTTGGGTATGGCGTGATATTTGGCACTGCTGCAGCCACTTTGCCACCGTGAGGGCAAATTCCCTGAAGAGGAATGAGGATGTATTGAATGAGCCTGGGTTTCAAACACTGCTGAGTCAGAGAGCCCTGGGAACTCCTGTCTCTGGAGATCTTGTTAGACAAGATAATTAATGCTTCTATTACTTGCATCAGTTTTTTTTTCTTTTTCTTTTGCTAAAAGTCTCTTAAATGATACATCAAGGCCCTTTATTCTCCCCTGACCTAGAATCAGTTTTGTTCTGGCCAAGGGAAATATTGGCTGTAGCCCCCGGCATTCTGGCTTTTGCTTCCCAAAACTTGAGCTCCGAAAGAATTTACACTGAGGGGAGTAGTTTTCCTAACACAGACTTCCGGACAAAGGAGCCAATTCCTGAGGGGTTAAGAGGTGCGGGTTTCCATGGTGCACTCAGGAAGGCTGGTCCCTGGTGCTGGGGCTCCCAACTGCTGCAGGATTTCTGCCCCCAATCCTGCCTGCAGGGAACCGCTGGGCTCGAGTGATCAGGGTGTCCGGAAAGCCTGTGACCGGCTGGGATTCAGGGCCTTTGCCTGTTTTCTGACAGCCCGGCAGCCCCCCGTGCTCCGTGTGAACTGAGAGAAGGGTAGGTGCTGACAGTAATGGCGAGTTGGGTTCTACAGCCTAGTGGCAGGGATATTTGGAGGTGGAATTAATTTGATTTTAGGAAAATCCTGACTCCGTGGAGCAAGATCTACCCCCGCTGCACCATGCTGGGCAGCCTGCCACTCTGAACTCTCCCCAGAGCAGGTGCCAGTGAGGGGCGCTGGCCGGTGACAAGTTTGGGTCTGAGTAGCTGCACCACATTCTGTGACGGTCAGCTGACCTCTGCCTTTCTCCTGACAGGGGCTCCACGGGGGGTTGCCCGAGTCGCGCAGCATTAGGTACCGACTTCCAGTGAGAGCTTCAAGGATAATGCCTTCACTGGCCTTTCGTTTGTATTATGAGAACCTTCATTAGGAGCTGCATTTTGAGTGTTGCTGATTCAGCATTTTAAGATGTTACTCTCTGATACTTTCTTGGAAGAAAAAAGAAAAAAAAAAAGATGTTACTCCCTGGTACCCTCCGATGAGTGAGCAGTTGGGATAGAATAGTAATCGCCACACTTACTTGATCCTGCTGTGTCTTCCCCATATATTTGTTATAATTCACTGTCCACTTTTTTTTTCTCCAAATGACAAGGTTTGTCAGGGTTTTTTTTTTTTTTTTTTTTTTTGATGAAAATTTCCAGCATTGCAACAGTTTCCCTTCCTTAGCCACATTTTTATAAAAAGTAAACATTTTATTTTTGAATAATCTTAGATCTATAAAAAAATATATAAAGATAGTATGGAGAGTTCCTGTGTGCCTTTCACCCAATTTTCCCTAATGTTCACATCTTACAAAATCATGATGCATTTATCAAAGCTAAGAAGTTAACATGGGCCCATTACTACTATCTAAACTACAAACTGTATTTGGATTTCCCCAGGTTTTTTTTTTTTTTTTTTTTTTTTTTTTTTTTGGACAAATGTCCTTTTTCTGTTCCAGGATACAATCCAGAATCCCATGTTGCATTCAGGCGAAGTCACATTTAATTTTATTTTTGAGATAGTGGTTCCTCTTTTCTCATCCTGCTGTTTGGCACATGGCATTCCGTCACGTATCATGTGCGTCTTGTGGCCTCCCAGCCATGAAAATGTCATTCCTGTCATTGTTTATAGAAGTCACATCAGATAATGTCTCTTTAATAAAGTTCCCAACTTCTATACGGTATCTGTGATGCTGGCAAAACTTTGACAAAATTTGAAGATAGGCTGGGCCATGTGCCAGATCTTCAGTGTAGCTTCAAAATAAAATTTGGTGAAAAATATTCCCCAGAGAGCAGTAGGGAAAGGAGTATGTGTAAACCCTCATGAGTTGAGATATTTTTTTCTTTGCATGCGAATCTGTCAATTTTCATATTCCTTCTTGTTTACGGGCCCAAAGGTTATCAGGGAAATGAATTTGTATTTTTCTTCCCTGTGAAAAGATTAGCACATGCTGCTTTTAAAATGCTCTTCACAGTTTTTAATGTCCATAGACTTTTTTATACGATTTGGCCAAGTAATCCAATCAGGAAATTAATTGCTTGATCTTCTAAGTTTCTGAGTACAGGACATGGAAGGGATATCAGAATGTAATTCCCTTTGGTGAGATCTTGAGATAGACTCACTCTTGGGCTTGACTTTTGGGTCCGTAGGCACCAGGTGTGACGTCATGTGCAACTGGTGGAGACTGGGCTGTTTGATACTAAGCATTTGCATTTACGCTGTGGCTACAGGTGGCTTCCTACAATTCATAGAACAAAACCACAAAGTGAAAGAGGCCCATAATCAATTGTTTTGTCCTTGTGACATCTTCTCTGACCTGGAATATCCTCTTCTCACCAAATTATCTGCACTTGCATGCGTATTCTTATTACTCCGGCACCTTACAGTAGCTCTCTAGGTGACACGTGGTAACAGGCATCCAGGGCAATCTAACTCTGGTGGACACAAAGAATGCGGCTCCAGCCACCATGTTTGAGCTTTACCGTGTTATTTTTTAAAATGTGCGTACATGCGTATTTGCCCCCAGCTGAAATTTTTTCTCAACATGCATTCTAAGACATGGATGGGTACGATGTTCGTGCACTGGGTACTGGGCTTCAGGGCAGGTTAGCATCTGCCTTCCTGCCTTTGGAGACCCGGAGGTTCCTTCTCTGAGCCTCCTCCAGTTCCTCATTTGGACCTCACTTCTCCCTCATCAAGGTCCCTGCAGCACCTGGAATCTGACCTGCTCATTTTTCCCGTGTCACACGCTGCTTTGCCGCACTCCCTGTTTTCCTCCAGGTAACCCCCCCACACACCCAGCCCCACACCGTGGACTGCGAGGGGGTGGCGGAAAATGGTGGGTGCTCTGTGGGTGCCCCTTAGCTAGTGGAGGCGGCGTCCTTTCTGGAGTATCTAGGAGGTGCCAGGTGCCGCACACCCCTCATAGACCTCAGGAATCTGCCCCGGGACTTCGTGAGGAGACTTCTACTAAACCCTCATTTTGCATGGGAGGAAATAGGCTTCACAAGGACGTAAATAGCTGCCCTGGGCCACACAGCTCCGCGTCAGAGGGTGGGCACGCTTGCTAGGACCCTGCAGTCAGAACTTCCTCTCCCAGGGCCAGACCTGTGGCCACGCAACAAACGTGGCTCAGTGGGCACAGGAGAAACACTTTTCCCTCATCAATCTAATGCTCTTTCTTGAGCAAGGAAAAATTCACTCTTCTAAAGTACATTGTGACTGCATAATGCAGTCTCCCAGTCTATTGTTCAACTGCCCCGTGATCATTGAATGCCTTTATTGTATTACCTGCTGTCATCCTTACATTCTGAAATTGATTTTGGAAGAGCTAAATCTTCCCTCAAATGGAATGATATTACGTTCCAACGTTGCCAAGGTCTTTCCATGCTGCACGGGCAGGAAGAGACCCTCTGGGCTCTGGGAAGTTCCTGATCGTGTTCACAGCTGCGCCAGGGGACGGGCCACCCTTCTGCCCCTGTCCCGCCGTGGCTCTCCCCCTACAGCAGAGCCGCCTTCGAATAAATGCTTGGGTTGTCCTGAGAGCTGAGTGGCTGCATCCAAATCTGCCTGATGTTTTGGTCAGAATGGCTTTCCCAGGGTTAATGTGGGGGTGTCTGGTGGCAGGGAAAGGAGAAGGACGAGCGAGTGGCCTGGCAGAGGGAGAAGGTGAAGTGCCCCCCAGGCCTCTGATTCCCACATGGGTCTGTCTGGTGGGCTGGCCTGAGCGAGGGTCCTTCCAGGCCTGAGCGCGGGTCCTTCCAGGCCTGAGCGTGGGTCCTTCTAGGCCTGAGCGCGGGTCCTTCCAGGCCTGAGCGCGGGTCCTTCCAGGCCTGAGCGTGGGTCCTTCCAGGCCTGAGCGTTTCCCAGCTCTCTTTGCTGGGACCAGGCCGTGTCTCGATGGCTGTGCGTGGCTGGGTGACCCTGCATGGAACTTGGCCTTTTAGCGTCTGGCAGGAAAGTTTCAGATGCCTTTGGGCGCCTGAGATTGGGGGTGGGGGGTGGGAGAAGGGGGTCTCAGGAAGCCTGGGGAGCAGAGGTGAAGAAAATTGTCTAGAATAATCCTACCGCCCCCCCCAGTATGGAGGCCAAATGTACCTTGATAGTACAATTACCCAGGTCTTCGAGGACGTCTACATCTCCCTGCCAGGGACATAGGTTTGACTGGAGGTCCTGACAGTCGTTTGGGAGCAAACCTGGCAGGCTGTTCATCTGTGAACACTGCAGGCAGGGATGAACCTCTGGGAGTCGCCCTTGATTGGTGATTTCTCTTATGTTCTGTTTCCTGTGAAGCAAATTGTTGACTACAAAGACAATTTGTTGCCTCATCTCTTCATCTCAGTACCACAGACCTGTTCGTGCCGTGTCAACCAGACCCGGTGCTGACCCAGTGCGGGATCGTATGCGCAGACTGGGCCAGATTGTGACTACAGAGGGGTCTCCCAGAGTGTCACCCACTGAGAAAGAAACGCCCACCCATGTCAAGATTTATGTTTAAAAAGCCCTTCCAATACCTTACCTCAGACGACTATCCCTCTTTAGGTAGGAATCTGTCTCTGAAAGGAGTCCGGCCAAGTGTCACAGGTGTCACTCTTGGTTCAGGGTGGGCCACGTGATCCTGGGGCCCGCTCTGGTGATGTGCCTAAAGTGAATATTGGAGTAAAAATCATGCTCTATGTCTGTCAAATGCTTTGAACTGTTTCAAAGCCTCTCCAGGCCCATTATTTCATTTGATCTTCATAACATCCCCCAGACGGGGAGCCCCGGAGAAGTTAATTGGCCTGCCTGGGGCGCAGGTAGGGGCCAGCGCCAGAACCGAGGTCTCCCCCGCCTTCCCCCACACCCACTTCTGGAAGGACCTCGTCACTGCTGTGCTGCTGCAGACTCACTAAGACACTTTCTGGCACGCCCACTGCCACGGCAGCCGGCGTTGGTGACAGCCAGGAAGATGGTGTGGTGGGAGCCGGCCCCACGGGCGTGAGGGAGCCCCAAGGTGAGACCTGCGGCAGACTCGTCCTTCCTGGAGGGCCACGCCTGGCTCACCAGCTTGGCCACGGGTTTCTGCAGAGCGAATTGCGAGGACTCCCTGGGCTGATCTCGGAGCGCAGGCTGTGTGCAGAAGCCTGTTTCCAGCTGGCACTGCCCGGGCCCCGTCTCCCCGTCCCGCCCCTCCTCTTGCCGGGCCGCGTCCTTCCTTCTCTGAGCCTGGGCTGATTCTCTTCCTGGAAACGCTACAGTCTCCCCTTCCCCGCGTTTTTGCACCCCGGTGGGGGTGTGCTTGCCGTCAAGGTCTGGGGCCGCCGAGGCCGGCGGGAAATGAGCAAGTTTGGAAAGAGCACGGAGGAGGAAGCACCGCTGCTCCCGGCTGCCGGCCGCATCCCAGTGGGAAAAGTTAGAAAGCATGAGTGCGAAAATAAAACATGAATGCAAATATAAAAAAAGGAGGAATTCCCGGGGAGGCATTTGCCTCGTATCACGCTAATAAAGTGAGACAAGTAGGAGGATGGGTTCCAAGCAGTCGGAAACGAGCTCCCAACAGTCAGGACGAGCCCGCCGTGGGAAGGTGGGCCACGGAGCCCCAGCCGGCCGCCTTCCTGTGGAAGCAGGGGCCGTGCAGCCACTTCCAGAGTAAAGCCGGCCTGCGTGGAGCCAGGCTGCAGAGAGACAGCGGCTCCCAGGGCCCACCACGCGGGGGCAGCAGCTTTGAATGTTTCAAGCCCGTGCACAAGCCACTCTGTGTAGCCGAGACACCGGTAGACAGAACTTGCATGTGAACACACACCTCAAATGTTACACAGTTTACAGGGGCGATCTCACTTTCATAATAGTCCAACATTTCCATTTATATTCATGTCCAAATTTACCTCTAGAAAGATAATCCTTACCGTTAAGACTCGGGTGGCAGTAATTGATAGAGACTAGAAATCACAGCCGGGGCGGAATAACTCTCAGGAAAATCACAGTATGGGGCAGATTTTCTGAGTGGATAAAACTGGGCTCACAGTTTACGCTGGGAGTATTTGAGCTAAATTAAGTCATGAAAGAAGATAATACAATGTACCATCATTTTAAAGTAATTTAATCATGAAAACTAAAAATTTGGAAGAAAACAGATATTTTACTTAATAGAAACCATCTGTACCGTACAGTAGGCAAATTGTACAAAAATGAATAAAACTGTCTCTGGAGGAGAGTGGCTCAGGCACAGCGTGGGTAATGAAGATGTATATGTGCCTTTTAGCATTTGCATTGTCTATTACACGAGGTAAATCGCACCAGAGTATAAGGGAAACAGTTACAAATTTTATTACCATCGTATGACTGATGACAAATGCGGCAATAGAAATAACGCATATGAGATAGGTCTGGTCCCAGGTCCACATGGCTCTCTACGTCGGACCGGTCCTAATGGCTAAATCTTTATTGAGCGTGGGTCACTAGGATGGCTTTGTCTAGTTACTATTGCTTTAGTGGCTTCTCCCCACAAGGACCATCTTTTAACTTGTTTAGGCTGCAAGTGTGCCATTTGATTTGATTTGGCTCCACCAGGGAGACGGCTAATTTAAATACTTCTGGAGTGGCTTACGCTGGACTTTTGGCTGGAAGGATTCCGGCGGGTGATGTGTAAAAGGTTCCTTTCCTCCTGTTGACCTGCATTGAAATGCATTTATCTGACAGGATACTTTTGTTCTCGGTAAGAGGGGCTGGCTCGCTCCTCTCTGTTGGCTGAAGGTCGAGTGGCCACATTTTTCAAAACAGGCACTTGTTCCTAATCTGCAAATTAACTAAATAATCACAACTGCTAATTATACAGTATCAGGCCTGGAATACATAGGGCTTGAGTAATAATCAGCTTTTTAAATTAAGTTGGTGACAACCACTATTAGCTGCTGTGATTTAATAATCCCAATAAATGTGCACATTTTAAAAAGGGGCTCTTTGTAATTTTTTTCCCCAGCATTTGCAACTGAATCTGTTAATGAAAAGAGAACACAACAGTTTTATGTTACAAATGATGCCATAATAGGTAAATAAAAGGGCTCCTTCAGATGCTATTAATGATCGAGATGCTGGGAATATGAATTGGAGACAAGGCAGAGCGAAATCTGAAATCAAGTTTCTATTTCTGTTTGTTATGATGAATTAAGGCCAGAAAGAGAATCTGATTCCTTTTGTATATTAAGCATTTTTGGGCAATGAGAAACAGATCCCATTAACAAATATGTAAAGTAAAAATACCTCCCTTAAGATTTAGACGTTGGCAAATTTAGAACAAATGAGATGCAATTTTCTGCCTCGTATGCTGGCGCTGTTTTACCTAATATTATTATAATGTATCGGCTCCCACGGTGGCCGCGCTGGCTAGGGCGTGGGGCGCCTTGGCGAGAGGGGTGCATGGCAGGGACCGGGCCCCTTTTCCCCACCCCCATCCTGGAGGACTCCCCCAAAGCAGGGGGGAGCCCGTGGGAAACCTCCCCACTGAGCAGCAGCCTCCGGCAAAGAGGACTAGGAACCTGGGGATGAGGGGACAGGGGGCTGCAGGGTCACTGCCCAGGACTGGGGTGGGGAAGGCTCTGTCTGAGGCTGGCAAGGACCCTCCCCCTGCTGGGGGCTTGCCTGCCTCCTGCATCTCTCTCCCTACTGCTGATCCCACTTTTTTTTCTTTTTTTTTAAGTGGTCAATTGAAATTTTATGGCTAAGTTATTTAAAAGAAGACTATAGAAGAATTAAATGAGGGAAGGATGATGGAAACACTGTCTTTCTTTTGCAATAATTACTCTTGATAGCAATTTGAACTAATTTGCATTAAAAAAACACCCATTTAACCAATCTGCTGAAAATGGGACTTACTGGGGACCTACTGTGCACTGTGTGTAAGACCTCAGGACTCTTTTGTGCCGTTTGGTTTAAACTGTGGAAGTGCTATAGGACATCATTAATACACATCTCCGCGTAAGCCTGGGCTGGGCTTGTTTTCAACTACCTGAACAATGGTACCCTATTGTATTTCATGGCAAATGGGCTCATTTCTCATGACTGCACATTTCACATGCAGCAACGACGCAAGCCCAGAGATGAGGGCAGAGGTCAGAGGCAGACCTGGGTCAGAGAAAGACAGACCTTAGAACAGAATTCCTTACTCTCAAGTCCTGGGTTGTTTCTCATGGAAGCAAGAAAGCTATGAACAAAATATAAGGCCGTCACTCTCCAAGGCCTTGGAAATGCATACACCTGTGTAGGAGGATATTATTATTAATCAGACTGTTAATAAACAATGATAAGCTTTGAGCACGTGGCTTTGCATGTAGTGCCTGTGTGAGCTGTGTGCCCTGTCCCACCCCATCCCTGACTGGGGTGGGCTGGGTGGTGGGCGGTTTTGTGTGTCAGTAAAGTGGCCACAGCCAGCCTCCCCCTCCCTCTCTTTCTTGCCACCTATACTCAGTACTCGGTTCCCTGTGCTATATCTGGGGGTTTCCGTACATTTTTATTCCAAAAAGAAAGAGATGAGGATCCTAATCTCGTTATACAGGGAGTGACTGTTTGCACCCTCACTTCTTCTCTGTCCTTAGTTTCTTCTTTTCCTTTATTTTTTTTTCCTTATTAGAAAACATTTTAATCTAAGATGTAGAGGAAGAGTTGAAATTTCAAAGCAGACAGTTCTGTTAGCCTGGCGGCGGGTCTGGGGTCTCGAGTACGGGAGGCTGACAGCAGTGTCAGGAGACCACCGAGTCAGAATTCAGTGGCCCCCAGGTCTCTCATTTCACAGATGGGGAAACTGAGGCCCGTGAGGGCAACTGCTACCCAAAGCGAGCCAAGTAGAGACCTCGGGCTTTTATCAATGTCTTTCTTTATTTGTGTCAGTCCCCAGAATGACCACGTTTTCTGTACCGGCGGCAGAACATTCTGGATGAAAGCCAAGAGCAGGCACGTCGTCCTTTTCCCCTTGCTTTGTTCCTTCCCCTTCCTTCCTTTCCCTCCCTCCCTCTCCTTCTTTCTTTCCTTTTTTTTTTTCTTCTTCAACTCACTCCCTGTCTCTTGTTTTCCCTCTCTCTTTCAAGCAAACTTTCTGGTTTGTGGATCTCCCCCTGCTGAAGTTCAACGTGCAGACCTTCTGGGTCCCCAGGGGCTGCCCACGGAGGCTTCGTGGAGACAGGGTGGCCGCTGGGGCGGGGGTGGGGTGGGGTGCAGGGGGGCACGTGTGGCCTCTCTTCTCTGCCCTCGCCTGGGGCCAGAGAACCTCCCGGCTGTAGGGGACACTGCAGAGGTCCAGAAGGCTCGCTGGGTCAGAGAAAGGCAGGCAGCAGCTCCCGCAGCCCGAGCCACTGGGAAACCGGCCGCTGTGCTTGCACCGCTCGTGCACGAGATGGCACTCTTAAGCTTTAAAACAGACGGGGACTCAGCGCAGGGAGAGTGACTCTCCACCTTCCCCACCCGCACCTCCCCAGAGGTTGCAGGAGAGGTGGGAAGGGGAGAAGTTGGGGCCCCCTTCCCTGTGGCCACGGCGTGTGTGTAGGGGTCCACCGCACTCTCCCCCTGGCGACCCCGGCTCCCAGGGACCAGCCAAGGTGCTGCCCTCCCACCCGCGGATTGCCCGAGTGGTCGTCACAGAGCCCCAGTAAAGCCGGACTCTGGGCTTTGTTTCCTGAACGGTGGAAAGAGCCGCTGCGACCCACAAAACAGCCCCACGACGCCGCTCGGGACAAACGGGCCGCAGCCCTGCTGCCAGCCCTGCCTCCCTAATCGTTCTGATGTCTAGTCACTCTGGAACGCAGGCCCCTCTGCCACGGCACAATAGAGACCCACGTGGAGTGAATTAGTGGAAACTGAGGCCCATGGTAAATGTGCATGGGCGGCTCTTGCGGTGCAAACTAGTGCGGGGGCCGAGGCTTTCGTCCTAGCAGGACTGCCCTGTCATGCTGTGGGGATCCCTGACTCACCTGGTGTTCTTAAGGCCAAGTCCACCTCTGCGTGCTTCCTACTGCCTGCCGAAGCGATTTTGATGTGACGGCAGGCTCGCTTGTGGGAACCGAGGGGAGAACGGGGGCAGGTGCTTTCAGGTGGAAGGGTCCCTGGGCACAGCGCGTCACAAGGAAGACTCCAGGGCTATGCTTAGGGCAGCGAGCTGGTAGGAGAGAGAAGGGTGGGTGGAACCGGAGTGGGTCCCGTCTGCTCTCCTTCCTGCTGAGGTTAATTGCACCCTGCTCTTAAAGGTGGCATCGACCCCTTCTGTCATCACTCATGGATCATCGTTTGCAAAGGTCTGTATTACTGGTTTGGACAGAAGTGTAGATGTTGTCTTATTTTTCGTAACCTGGTGTCTCTGGATGAGGCTGGGAAGAAGGCATAGCCGTGGGAAGCAGGTGGCACCTCCTCCTGGTGACCCATCTCTCAGGCTCACGCCCAGCCTGGGCGCCGAGTCCCCGTGAGCTTGTCCGGCCACTCCGGCCTTCTCCCTCCGGCATCCCAGAACCCCCAGCAGCCCCCTGAGATTCCTGGCCCGCGTTCCCAGCCCGGGTTCCTGCACTGAAGAGAACCTGGGACACACTGGGCACATCTGCACCCCACGCCTCAGTTTCCTCATCTGAAAAGCAACAATTTCATTCACAAAAGCTCTGGTTTGATGATTAGGATCCTGGCTTAGACGCCTCCAGCCCCTTTTCAGATCTAATGGAAAGTTTTTGACCTTCAAGAATGTCATGCAATCATCTCTCTGGAGTTTCTCTATTAGTTTTATAATCAACTTCACTTGACCAACTAGGAATTGATACTTAGCCCAAATGCATTCTTGTCAAACTGTGTAATTTTGCCTCCTGGTTCGACTACTTTGTTCTGTGTTATTATAGATAACATTCAACGAGCATTGCCTTAATTGTGTTTGCAGAGCATCGCTTCTCCCGAATACTGGAAGGCGTCTGCAGCCAAGTGGGAGGAGTGTTCTATATCATCCAATATATTTGGGAAGTACAAGTCAAGTGCATTTGAACTGAATTCATGAGTGCGGGCCTTCTCAGAGCCTTATCTCTGTGAAGAGCACTGGGTGGGGAGTTCAGAGGCCTGGACTCTGCCAGCTGTGCCTCTGTCCTACTGAGGGATCGTAAGTCCATAGTGAATGCAGCCATAAGCAGTCACTGTACGTCATCGTTGAGGTCCACGATTTTGGTTCCAGTTCCTGCTTCCTCCTAAGCAGTCAATCGAGAGGAATTTCTTGGCCATTTACAATGTGTAAGGTACTTACCCCCATACTGTGAGTCCCGAGTACGTCGGACGTGGCCTCTGCCCTCAGGCAGGTCAAGCCCTCCTTGGGCAGGCAGCGCATGGAGAGTTACCCGGTGACTCCAGGTAGCCCGCAGGAACCGACCCCATAATAGGCAACAAGTCCAGAGGGCGGAGAGTGGTCTGGGCTGCTCAGGGGGCTTTAATGGATGAAGTTGGGTCTCAGGTGGGTATTGTAAGGCAACATTCGGATAGATGGAGGAGATGAGGAAGATAATTTGAGTGGAGGAGAATCAAGTGGGTGGAGGCAGAAGTGACAGCCCAGTTTGACCCGGACAGGCTTTCTCTCACCATGCGGGTTCTTGCTGTCTGTTCACATCACTGCTCAGCCACCTCCTCCCACCTGAGTTGACTCATTTATACTTTTCCGAAATAAGAGTTTTTCGTATTCTCCTTGCGTGTATCTCGTGATCCACTGTTATTTCTCCTTCACTCTCGGGGGCGAGAGGTGCGAAGGATGCAAGGCAGTCTCAGGCCATCTCACTGGGAGATTGTCCTGCCTGGTCCTGAGGTCCACATGCGGGGACACCCGAAAGACCATGTCCATACGTGGCCCAGGGAACGGATGTCAACACTGATGCTTACTCCGTCACGCCTGTGAAAATGGAACTATAGAAGCCAATGCGATATAAAGAAAGAATCTGCAACAAGTGTCATCTTTGGGATATAGACACTCACGTTAACCAATTATTTAAATTAATTAGGTCTTTGATTGGTTCCATGAATACGTTTATTTGAGTGCCTTTCGTGTGCTATGCATTCTTGATCTAGAGGGGAAAAGGCATGTCTTTGTTTTGGGCGTGCTTGTCGTGACCAGCTAGGAAAGAAGACTGTGGTAGACACATGTGTTAGACCAACACACAGAAAGTGTTCTGTTGAACTTGGTCTTCATTACTGCGGCTCACTGTACATTGCATCCCCCATTTTCTTATTTCATTAAACGCTCACAGCAATTCCTGTCAAGCTGGTATAGTTGTCTGTGGTTCTATCACCATGTATTTTACAGTTGCAAGACTGACAAAGCAGGGTGACCACCTTGGTTTGTGCTCTTGGACACCAGGGTCCTGAAGGTTCTGGACCACAGAGGAGGGTGATACTAACTCAGTCTTCAGAGGGAGGAACAGCTCTATGGAAGAGGAAACATCTGAGCTGGGTCTTGAAGGATGAGTAGGAGTTTTCAAGATGTGAGTTTGGAGCAGAGCTGGGAAAGCATTTTTGGAACAAGGAACAATGTGTGCAACGTCTTCCGGTCAGGGAACAGGGGATTAGGGATCTGTCAGTGGTTAAGGCCAGTGTGGTTCTGCAAGGGAGCTTGGGGTAGTCTGAAAGGAAGAAAGCCGAGGGCTGTATAGGTCTATCGTGAAGGGCCTTATATGTCAGGGCGAGGAGTTTGTATCTCATGCTGTTTACAACATAGATTTTAAACCAGAGGAGTTACATGAATTTATCTCCTGCCCAACTTTATTAAAACAAAGCACATAGTGTCATGCAGTTGGGGGGTGACACGTTTATCTGGGGGATCCATTCCTTTGACAGAATCACCTGTAAACCTTTAAACAGGCGATAAACAGCACGAAGCCTCCTCCCTGCCCACGGCAAGCCCCGCGTGTCCACGGTAGCACTTTTTCGTCAGCCAGAGCTAACTCCAATCTCCACCGATGCCTCAAAAAGTTTAACAGAGAATTGCCATATGACCCAGCCATTCCACTCTTAGGCTTATGCCCCCAAAGAATTGAACACAGACATGAAAACAAATATTTGTGCACGAATGTCTACAGCAGCACTGTTCACAACAGTCCAAAAGTGGAAACAACCCAAAAATTTACCAACACACGAATGGATAAGAAAAACTCAGTGTATCCATACAATGAAACATCATGTGGCTGTAAAGAGGAATGACGCACTGATATGGTGCTATGATGTGGATGAACCTGAAAACATTGTGCTAAGTCAGACTCCAAAGGCCACATATTCTATGATTGCATTTATATGAAATGTCCAGAATAGGCAAATCCTTAGAGACAGAAATGGACTAGTGGTTGCCAAGGGCTGGGGGGGGGGGAGGGCGGGGGAAATGGGAGGCAGCTGCTTCGCGGGAGTGGGTTTTACTTAGGGGCGGTGAAAACGTTCAGACTAGAGAGGAGGGCTGGCTGCACAGCGCAGAGGCGGTAAGCAATGCCACCGTGCCGTGCGCTCCAACACGGTTCAGTTTATGATTTGATGCTGTGCGAGTTTCACCTCAATGCCAAGGATCCCCATCACAGCCTGCTCCCTGCAGGCACTGGCGACCTCCCGGCAGAGGGGGCAGTGTGGCCCCCGGCCTCGGGGAAGGGCAGCGTGTGTTCACGGTCCCCGAGAGCCCAGTCCCTGTTCTTGCCTCAGAGACCGCCCTGCAGGCCTCCTGGGAGGGAAGGATTCTTTACCATGTCAAGTGGTCATTTCCAAGTCAACCCATTTGACTCTGTAAATCACTTCCTTGAATGCAAGATAGTAAAGGGCAAAAGTTACTCCTTTCCTATTCTTTTAATTGCCAGGATCAATAGGCACCATTGATTTGAATTGAGAAATAGTCTCCAGGTAACATTTAGGAATAATCATTGAGATCGGCACATTGTGAGAGACTGTCTGCTGCCCTCCAAGGGGACAGCCTCTGGGGTGCTGGCCACCTCAGCAGGCCGGTGGCCGGGGTCAGCGAGGCCCGTGGGGCTCTGTGTGATCACTGGGACAGGCCCCGGCTGCCCTGCCCCTGGGAGGTCACGGTGGACAGTCTTGCCTTCGAACAAGCAGGTGAGCTTTCACGCCCCAAAACCGTGCGGAGAGGCCAGGGCTCTGGGGGAGTTGGGCGAAGCTCTCCATCCCCGATGGCCCTGCACCAGAGAGGAGTCTCTGAGCAGCGGTCAGTGCCCTGGGAGCTCTGGGGCTCCCCGGGGTCTCCTGCCCGCATCTGTCTGTCCCTTAGAAGCTCAGCTGCAAGGTGGGGCTGAGGCCCCGTGGAGCTGTTGGCTGGGCTGAGGCTGTCCTGATCGATGTCCCTGCCGCTGTTCCTGGGGACACTTGCCTTAGAAAGGACCTGACCCACTCTCTGGGCTCGGTTTTGGACATCAGGGTGGGTGACGTGAGGACGCCTCAGTCCCCACTGAACACTCCCTGCCTGTGTCTGTCTGTCACCCCTGGGAGGAACAGCTGGTCTCGGAAGGGAAGCCAGCTTCCAGCCCAATACTTGGGGAAGGATATTAAAAGGAGAAAAAAAATTCTGTTGACTCCACATATCCTATTTTAGTTAGACAGCTCATCAATAGGATTGGGGGACAGGATTGATCTTTTACTTATAATGCAGAACATTCAATGGATGGCAAAAATGCTTTTAAAAGGGGCCCATGGAACACTTTGAAAATATTAATTAGTGTGTTGAAGCATTCTGCATAGCATATCATAGCGAAACTGCTCCAGGGGTTGCTTGGGATGAATTATTAATAAGAAGCCTTCTCTCCCCTGTGCTTCACACCCTGATTTTATGGGAGTTGGCATGGGTTGGTGGGTGTCTGTTAGATTCATTTACTGCTCATTTCATGCAAGCGGGAAGAGAGGGTTGTGTCATTGGGGTCACCCATGTTTGGGGGTTAGATGCCTGGAAAAGAAGATGAACCCCCAAACACAGAGATGCACACTGGAGGGGCAGAGGCAGAATGAAGGCGGCACTACCGGTGGCTTTGCTGCGTTAGGGGCTTTATATTCCAGTGGAAACCAGATGGTAACTTTGGGTATGAGGATACGGTTTCCTAAGGATTCAAATCCAAAGGAGGGTGGCAAAGTTCAGGAAGCAGCAGCTTTTCAGAATAATCAGAGAAAATCCAGAGGCTTCTTTTTTCTGACCCCTGCTTTCCCTGTATCACCAGCAGAAGAGATCTCAACTGCGTTCGCTGAGCACCAGCGAGAGTTCACCGAAGCTTACCAGAATATCCCGACCCTTAAACAAGTGAGCAGTCAGGCTGTCAGCTAAGAGCAAAGCCTTAGCTTTTTCCTGTTTTGCTAAGCATAGATTTGTAGAAATATAAACATATTAGTAAAGGCATTTTGCTTTAAAAATTCTAAACTAACTCAATCAAGGATCATAGAAACATTTACAGTTGTGCAAAATTGAACAATGAGGATTGGAGGGTGGTTAATCTAGTTATTATGAGCATTCCTCGAGTTGGATATGAGCCAAAGCATGCATTCACAGGAATGCCCGAGACACCTCCCGGCTTTTCTGCTTTTGTTCCTTCCCTCCCCCCATTCGCTTCACACTGGGAATTTATGGACACCATAATTTTTTTTCTTTAAAAATTATGTGCAGATATCTTAGATTGCTGGGAAAAAAGTCAAGAACTGTTTCTGCAGTGATTGAGATTTTTCTACATTATGGGAATGTAGGTAATCAGATGAAATAGTAAATTTTCCCCTTTAATTTTATGGATGTCTACTGTTTTCAGGATATAAAAGAAATGGCCTTTCCTAGTTTAAAAATGAGTTAGTAGACCGGACTTCTTTGTTCAATAGGTTTTGCAGGGACAACTCTGGCCTACTGGGCCATACAAACGTGTATCGCCCCCCCAAAGTTTGAAGTGTCATATTGGAGGACTCTTTGTTTTCCCTTCCAGGGAAAACCACAGGCTGGGAGATTAACCTGAATTTTCATGTTGACGACTCCCGCACTTGCGAAAGGGGCGGATCGTTGGCAGTGCATGGCGCTGGCAGGGAGGGACGCCAATGGCTGTGCAAGTCTCCGAGGCCACCCAGCAACGCCTCTGCTTTTTACGAAGTTAGGAGCATGACAGATCTTCCCGGGGAAACCGCCCTCGTGCACTTGCGCACGTTATTGGCGCCGCGAGTGCGTCCCCTAGCCAACTGATTAATATTGTGAGCATGTAGACGACCTCCAGACCTTCCGAGGCGAATTTCTCTCTCTCTTTCTTTTCCCATGTCTTTCCCTCTTGGAAGTAAAAAAAAAAAAACAAAAAAAACCCCCCAAAAACCCAAAAAACAAAACCCCACAACAACTCTTCCCAGCAAAAGATCTCTGTAAAATGTCACATTCCTGGTGCAATATGATTATTTCATCCGCTTCATTTCACCAGAATGAAACCCACATTTAAAAGAAAAACATTAGCTCTGCAAACAGTCAAAACACTCTCTGGCCCCTTCCCGGTGGCGTGGGTGAGGTTTCTGCTTTTTGGAGAGCGTGACACCCTCGGCCAGTGGCGGAACCGCTGCGAGTGCGGGAGAGCAGTGGAAGGAGTTGGACCAGCCGCCCCGCGCCACGGCCCTCGCCCCACGCACGACAGAGGGCTCCGTGGTGTCCCGGGTCTCGCAGGGGCCTGCTGGAAACTTGAACTTTTATTTCTATGTATTGTTTGGTGATGATTTAAATACCCCACGCTGGCAAATCACAAGCAGAAAGAAGCTCACGTTTGGCTTCTGTTATCAGCTAAGAGAATTAAGGGTATTTTTTTCCTTGACTTTTTTTTTTTTTTTCCCTTTAACAGCCCCAGTGCCTTGGCCGGCTTCCAGCTCAGGTAATTACATTCTGTCTTCCTAAATTCCCTGGTAGCTCCAGCCGGGCTAGCTGCTCTCCTCGCCCTCCCGGAGGCCGTGCGCGGGCTCCTGGCAGGGAACGGGGTGGCGTTCCCGTATGGGTCCCAAGGTGTGCTGCTGGAAGTCGCGTGCGGGGCCGGGGTGCAAATGGAAGTGGCCTCGTTTATTGCTCTTTCCCGTCAGCAGCTGCCAACACGAAACCGTCTCGGAATGACATTTGGAACACGAGGGCCGGAGCGTTAGGGTGATTAGGTGCTCGGCTCCGTTTCGTTCACCTCTAGACTCACTGGGTGACTGAAGACAGAGCTGGGAGAGGAAGGACAACACATCCTGCAGCGGGAAGGGGCCCCTTTCCAAGGTGCTGTTTTCCACAAAATGGTGCTTCCCCCCCTTTTGCCTTTTCTCTATCTCCTGATTAAAATTAAGGAGGATTATTGGGCTTCGTGGTTTTGTTTTTGCTTTTTAAGGATGAATGGAAGTTGGAGTGTTTACCATTTGTAGAAATAAAATTACATCCCTTTTTTCAAAAAAAAGTCTGGGATTCAACACATTTTAAGCGAATTCTTCAAATGTATCTTAAGCACCTACCATGTACCAACCTTGCTAGAGGGTTATTTTGGTCCCATGAGCATTTATCAAGTTTATCTTTTTCATTCATATTTATTTTAATTGTGATTATCAATATGTTTTTTTCAAAAGACAATGAAAATAATTTCTATAAAATAGCATCTTTCTTGATAACTAAAATATGAAATAACATGCTTATGTTTTTTGCGATATATATAATAATGCCTAGGTAGAGAGCTGATTTGAGTGAAAAATGTGTTCTCAAGATTGAAACCAATATTCACCACAAAATAGAATTTAGGATGTATGCTGAAAGACAAAAAAAGAAATTCTGAGGTATAAAAATCACTTTCATTTTAAAGACGAACATAAAAGCAAACTGATCCTTTTTCTAGTTAACATTAGAGATTTAGGAAACTGCTACTATTGTCAGTTCTGTTTGTCTAATAATTCCTACCAAATAAGCACGTGGAGGTTTAATAAATGGTGTTTCCGAAAGAGATCAGCTTTGGTGCCCTGGGCATCTGCATAACTTGCAGTCTCGTCTGAGTTCTTTCCGAAGACCTGACAGTAGACAGATCTTCCCAGCACCTTTGATTTTTATTTTCTGTGAGCTTTAATTTTCCCAGCTCTGTGTTCTCTCACCACCAGGTACCATGTATCGAAGGCACTGTCGGTTTATGTGGAATGACCAAAGCCACGCGGAGGAAAGTGAGGACCACGCCTGGCATTAGTTCTTATCATCCTGTGTTTAGATATAACTGCCCCTTTACTTCCCCACAGAATCATTCTTTACAAAGCATAGAGTCACGGCAGATACTCAACAACTACTCAGTCAAGGGCTCTCATTGGGGCTTGTAACTCTAGTGAATTGCATTTTTTCCTAATTACAGGAAAAACAGCAAATTGGCAAACATCAGGAAGTAGGTACACCCCCTCTGGTTTACAAGGAAGAGTGTAGGGTGACTTTACAGCTCAGGAATTCAGTGAAGTAAATTTACGGTTAGAAAAATTCATGTTCTTAACGTGATGAAGGTCCTTTAACTTTTAGCACGCTTCTCCAGTTAAGCTGAGCAGGACTCACACGGAAACGGCTGTCTACAGCTGCCGCAAATTGATTTATCCCCAGATAATAGTCAGAGCTGCAGACCAAATTGTTGGAAAGAAACAGTTCTTTAATTTCAGAGTTTGGGGCTGTCTATATGTTGTTTATGCATATGCCCCTTGTGTATCTGAGCAGAGATTTGTGGTGGCCTAACTTTTCGGGGCAATCAGAGTAATTCTCCTCCTGCCCAGAGGCCCTGCACTGCCGACAGTCACCCGACCCTCACCTATTGAGGGGGTGTCTCCAAACACCCCCCACACAGGACTCTGCCGAGCACATCAGCTCCTTCTTTGCATTTGCAAGGCTCTTCAGAGTCAAGCGGCCTATGTGAGAAATCGTGGAATCAGCGTCTGTGGCAATACTAATCTGTGTTTGGAAAGTTGTATGTTGAGGATCTGTCGCAGTTGTCTGTGCTGTGAGAGGGAGGGAATGGCGGAGGCATCGCCCGACCCTGATGCTGCTCTTGCCCCTCTGGGGCTTCCCGGTCCATCTCTCCACTCTGGGAGCTGAGCAAGACACCAGTTAGTGTGCAGATGTCTTCCTCATTCAATCACTATCTCCTGAGCACCTACTATGTGCAAAGCAGGGTGGATAAAAAACAGCCATGGCCCTCCCTCCCCAAGATTTATCCTAGATTAAGAGAGAGAGAAAATAAATGCGTAAGCAATTACCCGCTGTGGTAGGCACACTAAGAGAAAAACTATGAGGAGGTAAAGGAGAAGAAACAGGGTCACTTGTGGTGGGGGGGCTCCTTTGAGGGGGCAACAGGGAAATGAAGGCATCTAGCCCCAGCTCTCTCTGCTGAGCTCTCTGGGGCTGCAGCAGGCACCTTGCGCAGGCACTATTGACGGGGGCGGGACACAGGCGGTCAGCACGCGGCTCCTGCCCGCTTCCCAGGCCAGCGCTGGCCCGCTGGGCTCTCCCCTGCCCCGGCAGAGGACTGGCCACCTGCAGCTGGGCACCATTTGGGGTGCACCGGACTTCATGTTGAGCTGTGCCCCCCCAGGCCCCCGCACCTGAGGCTGTTGTGCATCTTCCCCACTTCCCACACTCGGGCAGGTGGAGGTTTAATAATGACTGTGCCCACGTTCTGCAGCCCTCTGCGGCAGCCGCGGCCTATGTCTGAGTCTGGCCTGTCTGTGGGCTGCTGGGGTTGGAAGCAGGGAAGTCTAAAACGTTTTCATTTTTCATATAGCTTCCTCCCGGAGAAAATACAGATATATTCAAAATAAAAATAAAACCATACAGCAAATTATATTAATTTGCTTTAAAAATAACTGCATTTTATCAATTTTTTGTTTCTTTTAATGAAATTAAGATATAAAAATTTAAGATACAAAAATCCCACAGGCATAGACAAGAATTACATATAACTAAGGAGCAAGAAGACTCTGTCATGAGTGACTATTTTGTTTTTATTCCAGAAATGATTCTTGAGCACACGCTCTGCGACAGGCACTGTTACGGCTCCCTCCCCCACTGACCCTCCCTCTTCTCTCCTCAACTTTCGTCCCTCTTCCCCCAATCCCACCTCTTCTTGCCAAGCCTCTCGGAGATCCCGCCTGCTCCTGGTGAGGTGCTGCCAGGCCCTGGTGATGGGCTGATGATGGAGACGCGGTCACTCCTTCTTCACGAAGCACAAAACCTAGCTGGTGAGACAGCTACGCACCCGCCAGCCCCTGGGATGAAGCCTCACCGACACATACCTGTGCACAGGTGAGCCGCTGGTACCACTTTCCTTGGGGGATGCAGAGGAAGGGGCTGTCTGGGAGCCCCTCCAGCAGCAGTGGGTTATGATTTAGGCCTAGGAGACCAAGTGGGATTTTACTGCAGGAAACCTGGGGAGAGGGGACCCCAGCTCAGGACATGCTATGAGCAAACGCAGAGGAGGGATGGGTTTGGGAGCACTGGGGAATGGCAAACCCTCTGCCCGGGCTCTCCGGGGCCATCTGTGGGCAGCCTTGACTGCTGACTGTTTCCAGAGCCTCCCTAGGACCTCCGACGCTCTCCAGACAAGGCTGGAAAGATGGCTGTGGGCTGGGCCGGATTGGGGAGGGCCCCAGGGCCATGTGGGGGACATGGCTTTATTTATTAAACACTAACTTTATTTATCCTTAGGACCTGAGACAAAAGCAGGGGATAGGAAACAGGGAGTCATTAGGGCTCTGTGAAGAGGGTTCCAGAAGAGAGCTTTGATTTAGGGACACGGTTGACATAAAAAAAAAAAAAAAAGAGGGACAAAATTGGGCCAAGGCCTCTGTCTCTGCACACACATGTGCACAGACACTCAGGGAAGGGACGGCCCATGAGCAGGGCCCGTTCTGTTCACTGCGCTTGTTGCTGCCGGGCGCCCACACCCCAGGGGAGCAGCGCGGCCCTCCGACCACACTCCTCTTGGACGGTCACAGACACTCACTGGGTGCCAGACCCTGTGGACACAGGGACGCAAGGTGCACTCGATGTACCCCGGAGCCGCAGTCTGGTCGCGGGGAAGGACGGCTACCCGGGGTGGTGGCACGGCCTCCCTCAGATCTGCGCTCCCCGGGTTCTGATCTGCCTCGCACAGTTGCACTGCCTCTTTCTTGCCGGTTCCTCTTCCAACAGTGACATACGCCTTGAGGCTTTATTCACCCTGGATTTATCTTACACAGTCACGCGTCGCTTACCGGCGGGAAACGTTCTGAGAGACGCGTCCTTAGGCGGTTTCAGCGTTGTGCGAACATCACAGAGCGTGCTTCCTCAAACCTCACGGCGCGGCCTGCTACACACCCAGGCCGCGCGGGGCGGTCTGTCCCTCCTGGGCCGCACGCCTGCGCGGCGTGTGACGGGGCTGGACACGCAGGCAGCTGGAGCACAGTGGTGGGCATCTGTGCAGACGTATCGCGACACGGGAAAGGTACGGTGAAATACAACATACGGGATGGAAAACGGGACACCTGTATGGGGCGCCTGCCAGGAATGGAGCTTGCAGGGTTGGCCGCTGCTCTGGGCGAGTCGGGGAGCGAGGCGGAGTGAATGAGAAGGGCTGGGACGTTGCTGTGCCCTGCTGTGTAGACTTTACACACTTAGACGACACTAAAGTTACAAAAATATTTTTTTCTTCAATAATAAATTAACTTTAGCTTACTGTAACTTTATTATTTTATAAACTTTTTAATTTTTAAACATTGTTGACTCTTCTTTACTAACACTTAGCTTAAAGCACAAACACGTTGTACATCTGTGCAAAAATATTTTCTTTCTTTATATCCTCACTCTATGAGCTTTCATCTATTTAAAAACATTTTAAAACTTTTTAAACTTTTCTGTTAAAAACTAAGATGCAAGTGCACACACATTAGCCTAGGCCTGCTCAGGGTCAGGACTATCAATATCACTGTCCTCCACCTCCACGTCTTGTCCCACTGGAAGGTCTTCAGGGACAATGACACGCATGGAGCTGTCATCTCCTGTGACAGCAGTGCCTTCTTCTCGAATGCCTCCTGGAAAACCTGCCTGACGCTGTTTTACAGTTAACTTTTTAAAATAAGCAGGTGTAGTACACTCTTACATTATGAGAAAAAGTATAGTATAGTAAATACATAAACTAGCAACACCTGTTTGTTATCATTTCCAAGTAGTACATACCATAAATAACTGAATGCCCTAGAATTTTATATGACTGACAGTGCAATGGTTTGTTTCTACGAGCATCACCACAGACGGGGAGTAATGTGTGCCCTATGATGTTACAGCAGCTATGACGTCACTAGACAGCAGGAATGTTTCAGCCCCATCAGAATCTCATGGGGCTGCTGTTGTGTTAAATATATGCTGCGTGTTTTCGACTGAAACATCTTTATGGGGCACATGATTGTTGTTGGGGCTGCCGGGTCACACCTGGTTAGCACAAAGCCTGAGTCAGTCCCGACCCATCCGTTTACCAGTTTATTCTTCAACATTCAGTCAGGACAACTGCAGAGAAGTGGTCTAGACCCTGCTTCTATGACGTGGCAGTGACAGCAGCACCCCGGCATGTCTCGGGAAAGCAGGCTCTGTGTCAGGGGGTCCCCCATTCTGCAGGCCTAAAGACGGTGACTGGGGCTCTCTAACTTTCTCTGTTGGTGGTCTTTTTCTGTTGGTGATCTCCATGAAGGTCTCCTTCCCTACCCTGAACCATGCTCCAGTTTGGATAATTTTAACCTCCAAGTGGGTTCAATCAATGAACCGACAGAGTCATCAAACTTCACATTTTACCCTGCTCCTTCTGTCTACAGATGCCATGAGTGCTCCAGAGTCGTTGTGCCTCCTCTCACCTGGCTGATGACAAGCAGGACAGAGAAACAGGGACACATCGGTGGATGACTCTGGAGCGGCAGGTGCAGGAAGAGGCAGGCGGGGGTGGGGGTGCCTCACGTGCTCTGTGCTCCATAGGGAGGGTCGAGCCTGACCTGTGCCCGCTGGCATGGTTGCGTACTTCCAGGTGCTGAGGGTGCGAGGTGGTGGCGAGACCGCAGGTGTGTAGAGATGAGGGCTTGAGCCTGGCTTTCCAGGATGGGGGTAGACTGAGAGTGAGGAGGGGTGGCCCTCCAAGGTTGGGGAGCCCAGGACAGTGGGTAGATCGACTCTTCTCAAACAAGGGTTCACCTGGGGGACACAACAAGGACAAGCCAACTGGGGGAGCTATGTGACCAGCTCTAGATGCTGGCTGTGGAGTCTCTGCAGGCTTCTCAGCAGGGCAGGGCTCTGGGGAAAGCACAGGTGGGGAGACTGAGGGGCCCAGAAGCCTCTTTGCCTGCAGGTGGCACCTTCCTGAGCTGGGGGAACAAAGCCCCTTGGGAACAATCCTGCCCTGCTCTCTGATGTCTGCCTATTCAGGGACAGGGACCCACTGATAGCAGGTGGCTCTTTTGCCTGGTGAACTAGGCAAGGGTGATCATGTCCTGACAGGAGCCCAAGAGTCAGCAGGTCTCCTGCTTGTGCCATCCTGGTGTGTGCTGGGATGGCCCCGAATGGGAGTTGGGTGGCCTACTTGCAACCGTCCCGGGGGTCTGTTGGTGCAGGTCAATCCCCATCATTGGATGTCTGCTCTGTGGCTGACCCCAGGTGGCACTGAAGAGTCGGAGCAAGAGAAACCTGTCTCTGGCCCTGGACCCCAGCCTGGTGACCACTGTAGCAAGGGTGTCAGGTGCTGGACAGGGCTGGGCACAGGGCGTGCTACCTCAGGGTCCTTGCCTTGTCCTGAAGATGGGGGCTGGGCCACAGAACCACATTCCCACGGGTTTGTCAAAGCACCACTTGGCTCTTGGAGAAGAGGTGGCTGACATGAACAACTGTGAGATAAAGTAAGTGGTTTATGATTGTTTTCTTCAAAGTAGCTCTGGGTGGTTGACTCCTGAAGAGCCCAGGCACCTGGCCATGGGGCCTGGGTGGGTCTTGGAATGCCTGTGAGCCAGGAAGAGGATCCCACACAGGGGCGGAGCATCAGTTCACTTCCAGGAACCAACATAAGGTGTCAATGACCAAGACATGCACTTGTCCCTTCATCCTCCTTGTCACTCAGAGGAGCCCCTGGCAGGGCAGGGAACAGAAGGGTGGCTGTGCAGGTAGGGACAGGTGGGGAACTTGAGAGCACACTGGCCTCCTGGCCATCCCCCAGGGTCGCTGGGCCCTCTACTACTCCAGGGCTCTGAGTAGCCCATGGGGAAGGGGAGAAGAGAAGAAAAAGTGAAATTCATGGGAGCATTAGCTGGTCAGGAGGCCCAGAAAAAAAATCAAAACAATCAGAGTTTACTCAGGAAAAGGAGGCATGAAAAAGAGATCATGTTGGACTGACCTTCAAGTCAGACTGACCTTCAAGATAAATAATCATGTAGCAAGGCTTGCAACCTGGAAGAAATCCAAGCAAGAAGGAACAACTTGATTGGGCAGGATCCGTGGGAAGAACGTGCCCACTTCAGGCTGAGTGGCATTCACGTTGCATTTTGAGAGCTGTGCGTGACAGGAGAGGCTCAAATCAATGCACTCGGCCTGATGCACTGTGGTCCTTGAGATTGTGAAGTGTTGAAAATAGGGACGCTGCAGGAGCAGAAATGACCCAGTAGAGAGGAGACCTGCTTAGGTGGTAATCATCAAAGTGCGCGATCCGTTCTTTGGTCTGTGAGCATGGCTGTTTTTCAAAGTATTCTAAACTTCCCAAATCCACTTAAGTTTACTATTATTATTGCTATTATTATTTTTACCAGGTAGCATGATAACAAATGCCTGTATGCTGGACACTTGGGGGCCATCAACTCTATTCTGAAAGACTTTGGAACGCAGCATCGTCCTTCCCAACATGGGTCATTAAGACGCCAGCCTCCATTTCTATGCAGCCCACCAGCACCCAATTAGAATTTAATTTGTTTTTGAAAATACCAAAAATTGTCAAACTACTCCAGCTTGGGTATAATAGTGTGAGGTTTGCACACTCGCAGCTGAAGCAGTAAATGTAAAACAGAAACATTTTGCACGTGTGGCATGTGCACGAAGTGTAAGGTCATTCATCCGGGCAGAGTTTTCTCTGCTTTGCCGGATGCCACGCCTCCCTTGGGAAGGGCCAACTAATGTCCAAGCTGTGCCAACGCTTTTCCTCCGCCCAGCCAAACCCTCTCCCGGACGGTCTTTGGTGGGATGTGGGCGCCGAGGGGGTCCCTGCAGGGAACAAACATCTGAGCCTGTTTCTCCGCGTCTTGATCAAGGTCTCTGGAAGAGCCCGCTGGTTGCTCTGGGACGTACAAGAAGCTTCCTCTGAGCCACTGGGGCGCTGGGACAAGCGCTAAGTAGCTCTCACGGGAAGGGGTGCTCATCTTTCCAACAGGCCCTATGTAAAGTGATGAAGTGTCCCCAGAAAGGCCTGACTGCCACGTGGGCCCTAGGTGTGTCCTGGCACCGGTCTGCAGAGCTCTTGAAGATGCATTGAAGCTGCTCCGGTGTCCTGCAGACCATCCTTGTCCCCCTTCTCTGCCCACCCCCCAATCTCATCTCTGCCCCCTGCCATTCTGGGTCAGGCCACGCAAGTGCGGCCCAGCAGCCACACCCCAACCCTATGCGCGCCATGCCGCCTTCGCTTTGGCGGTCGCAGTCGCAGGCGGGGAGCATGTTTCCCTCCGCTAATTAGAAGCAGGAGTCAGTGGAGCCCCCTCCCGCCCACCGGCCTGCTCCTCCCGCCCGCCCGGGGCGCCCTCCCTGCTGCCCGCCGGCCCTTTGATCGCCTGCGGGCTGAGGCCGCGCAGCCCGTGCAGCGCAGGGCAGGTGGCGCAGGGGTCCCCGGCCGCGGCGCGCTCCCCGCCACGCCGCACATCAAGGCCCGGCAGGCCGGCAGGCGCCTTCATTAGCAGGCTGAAATTATAATATTATGTTAAAGAACAAAGCTGCTCCCCGGAAAAATATGTGCTGCATATCTGACAAAGATAAATTGGATTATTCAAAATATTCTTGATGAAATGTTACATTTTGCAACTAATTATCAATCTGTTTTATCTGCAGACCAGCTGGGCATTTTTGTGCATGCAAGACCTGCCTTCGCAATGATCTTAAGATGTCACTGTAGCGTTTACATCTTTTATTTCAAGATTTAAATAACTAGGAAGTAGCTAATGTAATTCACTGCTGAGAAGAAAAGCGAGCTCCTTGATTCCTTTCCAAAGTGATCTCCTCCTAATGAACTTCTTTGGACTGTGAGTAATGAGGCTTTATTCAAATAATGTTTAAGGAAGGCTGTCAGTGTAATTTCTAAAAAAGGGACCAATGTGTAATACATTCAAAACATCTCTATTCATGCCACATTAGCTCAGGCAAGTCTGCAGTAGCACTTGCCAGTAAGACTCTGGGCCGCTCTCACTCTTTCGGAGGAGGGAGCCCTGGTCTTGGCCTGGGCCAAGCCCGCTTAGTGCCCCATGAAGCACAGAGCTTGGCCCGCCTTTTTATCTGGTATTTTCTAGAGCTGCTGTGTTTAACCCTCACCCTGTGCAAACCCTCACCCTGGAGGAGATTCAGCATTCTGCTCCCGTCTCCCGTCAAAATTTCTCTCTGCTCTATCTTGGGGTTTGTGTCAACATGGTTTTGTTGTTTTGTGAGCATTACCTGGTTTGTGACAGCAGAGAAATGGAATCAGACAGATTCTAGGTCCCTCACACTTTCCTGGGGGCACGGTAGTGGCGGCTAGAAAACGAACTCCATCTCTGCGCGTTGAACAGGCAACCCCTTGCTCCATGTGACAGCTGTGTTCTCCATTTAGATCAGGGAGAAAGACTGCTCGCTATTGTGTACAAACACACAGACAAGTGCATTGCAACTTGCTCTTCGCCTTGTGACAGCACAGGGACAAATAGAAGAATATTCCCCAGTTGTTTGTTTTGCTGTCTCAGTGCCGGCAGACACTCTCAACCATGCTAGAAGCAACAAGCCAGGCGTGGCTTCATCCCCACTGTGCAGATTAGGCCACTGAGGCTCAAGGACAATGATATAACCTGCTTGTTCCAGGATGCTTTGCCAGCTCAGGGAGGGACAGGACTCCGGGCCTTTCCCCGCCCTGCACCCACACACGTCCTGAGTGCTCCCCTACTCAGAGGGTGGAAAGTGGAGTTATAATGGATGGGAGGAATTGTGGAGAACCTGTCAGGACATGGATTTCCCTTCTCCATTGAGAGGTCTTCAAAGTGGCTGTGAGAACATGCCAGGGAACCTCAAGCAGCCATTTCCCACTGAAGGTGACAGAACGTGCATTCTTCTTGCTTTTCTAATTGATACCATTGTGACTGCTTTCCCATAAAATTATCCCCAGACAGGCTCTTAGGGCTGTCACCAAACCATTTGAAATTTTGCATGAAACACTTCTATGTGTGCCTTTCTCTATCTACCTGTATTACTTTCCCCCCTCCTTATTTGGCTTGGTTAGAAAATGTCTTTTGTTCAGATTGAAAAAGAAAATTACAACTGACTTAATTCTTTGCCTCATTTGACCCCTGAGTATTCTATTTTGGTGTTCCTATATTAATGATCAAATTATATTGCTCAAATATAATGATTTTAGAGAAATACTAACTGGACTTTACTAAAACTGTGCTTTTTGATGAGAGTCTGATCTTCTGTTTTAAAGTGCTTGTTCCCTGCCCAGATGTTTCTTTGGTGGAAATTCATAGCGGTCCCAACCTGGAGGTGCTGGGGCCCCTCCGAGGAGACCCCTCTGGTCCTTGGCCTTTCCCAGGTGGTCTCCTGGGTCTTTTGCCAAAGTGACTTTTGGGTTCTTACCAGATGATGACAAAAACTGCATGGAGAGTGAAATTCCTGTCATAGAGATTACAACTTATAGAGTATCAAATACTGGGTCCTGCAGTTTTTTAAAAAATAATCATTTCTAATCTGAAAATTAGTTCATTTATATTTTAGAAAGTATAAAATAGTTTTTATTTTATTTTCTATAGAAGATTTAGAGTATGTGTGTATATAAATTATTTAACTGACTTAATGGTGTGTAGTACAAAAAGACATTCGAAGTTTCCTAAATAAGTGTGCTGCACCTCGATTGTCTACCCAGAGAATGCTAGTGTATGTGGGTCCACAACAGTACTTTGAAAAATCCTTTAAATGTTCCAGAACAGGGGCTGGCAAACCTTTTCTGTAAAGAGCCAGATAATGAGTTTTTAGACTTGCAAGCTATACTGTCTCTGTTGCAACTAGTTAATTCTTGTAGGAGGGAGACACAGCCATAGACGTGTAAATGAATGGGCTGTGTTCCAATAAAGCTTTATTCGTAGGCTCTGAAATTTGAATTTCATACAATTTTCATGTAGTAGGAAATATTCTTCTTCTTTTTTTTAATTGTTTTCTTTTTTGAGACAGAGTGTCACTTTGTTGCCTGGGCTAGAGTGCCATGGCATCAGCCTAGCTCACAGCAACCTCAAACTCCTGGGCTCAAGCGATCCTCCTGCCTCAGCCTCCCTAGTAGCTGGGACTACAGGCATGAGCCACCATGCCCAGCTAATTTTTTCTCTATATATTTTTAGTTGTCCAGATAATTTCTTTCTATTTTTAGTTGAGATGGGGTCTTGCTCTTGCTCAGGCTGGTCTTGAACTCCTGAGCTCAAACGATTCGCCCGCCTCAGCCTCCCAGAGTGTTAGGATTACAGGTGTGAGCCATTGCTCCCGGCCTATTTTTCTTTTGATTTTTTTAAAACCATTTAAAAATGTAACAACCCTTTTTTGTTTGGGGGCTGTGCAAACACAGATGATGCCTAGATTTGGCCCATGGGCTGTAGCTTGTCCTGTCTGCCTTAGGGTTTAGCACACAGCACTCAAGCTGTTCTTGATTCTCTTGTCACTCTTGTTGGATTGAGCCTTTTTGCGGATTTGTATCTTCTTGCATAGTATTAGGTTTTCTATTGTTTCTTAACAAATAACCACAAATATAGTGGCTTCAAATAACACCTATTTATCTCACAGTTTAGTAGGTCGCAAGTCCAGTGTTCTCAGCTGGATCTTTTGCTTAGGGTCTCAGGAGGCTGAAATCAAGGTGTTGGCCAGGCTGGGCTCTTTGCTGGGGAATTCAGTTCCTTGCAGTTGAAGGACTGAGCTCTGTTCCCTTGCTGGCTCTTGGTTGGGGCTGCTCTCAGCTTCTAGATGCCATCCACATCCCTTGACACGTGGCCCCTCCGTCCCCCGGACAGTAGGGCTGCCCCATCCTATTCCCAGCTGCAACCTCTCTCACTTCCTCTTCTGCTGCCTGTGGCTGCTGTTGAAGGGCTCATCTGATTATATCAGGCTCATTCAGATAATCTCTCTATGTTAAGGTCAACTGATCAGTGAACAGAATCCTATCTGCAAAGTCCCCTTGGCCCTGTGGCGTGACAGAATCTCCAGTTCCATATCTCGTTGTATTCATGGTGCCCCAACACTCAAAGGGGAGGGGCTGCATAGGAGTGAGGGTCGTTTGTAATCCTGCCTAGCTCAGGCTGCAAAAGGCCATTATCTGTTAGGACAATTAAATTTAGAAGTTTAAATTATATGGCCTCAGCCAGTGAAGAAACTCCAACAAGTTAAAGGGTTCAATGAATTCTGCATCAGAAAGGAATCTGGACCAACGTCCCTCTGTAGCTGCTGGGATAGACTGTCATTAGGTGGGGACGAGGGGCAGATTGAGGAATGGAAGTGACTGGTGGTAGAGGTGGTGGCGAGGGAGTGAGGGTCCCTTCCCCGGACTTGGTCCGAGCTTAGAAGTCTTGGGACAGACTCCACACTGCGAAGACTTCAGAAACAACTTAACCCTGAGGAGTTTTTCTATAAAACCACACACATTTTCTTTCTTTCCCTCTCTCTCATGCACACATACTTGTCTATTTCACACATATTTGCTAAGGTCCCGCTCTGTGCCAGGCTGGTGCCAGACCGTGGAGGGGTAAAAGTGAAGGTCATGGCCAATACGGTGGTGCATTGTCTTCCTGTGGCTGTGATGACAAATTGGCACAAACCGAGATGGCTTAAAGCAACAGAAATATATTTTCTCATGTTTCTGGAGGCTGGAGTCTGGGATTAAAGTTTCTGCAGGGCCGTGTTCTCTCTGAAGCCTCTGGCGGCGAATCTGTCCCCAGCGTCTCAGTTTCGAGTGGTGCTGGCGCGCCTTGGTGTTCCTCGGTGTGCAGCCGTGGCCTTCTCTCTATGTATGCCTCTGTATCCACATCTCCCTTGCATTATGTGGACCCCAGGCATTGAATGAGGCCCCCCCAACCTAGTACGACCCCATCTTAACTTGGTCACTCCACACAAACTCATGTATTTCCAAACACAGTCACTGGGGGCTGGAACTTGGACATATCTTTCTGGGGACACAATTCAGCCCACAGCAGACCGACGGTGGAATAGGCAGACTGTTCAAATCGCTACCCAGATGTCAGCTGTTCCTTCCTCATGGGGCTCTAGTCCCTGCTTTTTCCTTGTAACAAAACCCAGCCATATACTGCTGCTTCAAGGTCTCCAGAATGATCCACCCACACACAAGCTCCGGAAAATGACATACGTTACCAACGATTTCACCCGGGTTTGCCTTGCTCACCTCATGGGGACAACTTTGGATCCCCCAAGCCCTGCGTGCCACACTACATTCAGAGCTCCTCTCTGGATGCTCCTGCACGTACCACTCCTCCTCCTTTGGTGGGGTTTCCCTTGGGGATCTGGGTTTCTCTCTGTGATCCCGGGAGTGGAGGGGGAGGGAGGATGTTCTGGCTGAAAGTTTTGGTTTCTAGGAGTGTCAGCTGTAGGGCACTTTCCGCAGGGACCTGCTCTCTACCTGTAGCCTCATGAGTGGAGGCCCCATGAGGGCAGGGCCGGGTTCTGGTGGTCTGAGCCCTGAGCACTGGCCAAGTGCAGGGTCGAGCCCCAGCCAATGCTGTCCCAGTGGGTGACCGAGTGGCAAATAGTGGGTGCCCTTTGGGCAGTTAGGGGAGAGACCATCCTGAGACATGCAGCCCAGAGCTGCGGCTCTGATCTCCTTGGCTCTGCCTGGGCGAGCGGTGGTCGTGGTCGGAGCCGCCTCTCAGCAGGAGGCACACTCTTTGGGAGGGGGGACTTCCTCTTCAGATGGTGAACAGTTGTGGTTTTCCTGCTGGGGGCTGGTTGCTGGTTGGCTGGGAAACAGGACACTGGATAAGACACCTGGAATTGGAAGTCACCCATGGACTCCAGTGGTTCTCAGCCGTGCACCTGGAACAGCTGGGGAGTGGGCAACATATGGTCCTTACCTGTGTCCTGGCTTCCTGCAGATGTGGGCGTTGCTTCTGCATTTAGTCTCCTACTGCTGCCAGGAAGTAGTGGAGTGTTCTCTTTCCACGATGCAGATGAAACATGGAGGCTCAGGATGGTAAATGGTTTCCCCAAGATTATCTCCCTAGACAACGAAGAAGGTGGTGTGTAATGGTGTGAGGCTGGGGGCTGGGGCTCAGCCACGCCTGAGGGAACCACACCCTACCCACCAAGGGCTGGGCGCTTCTCTGCTTCTTCCCCTTCAGAGCGCACTTACCTGGCTGGGTTGTTGGGAGTTGCCAATGGGCGTGTGAGTCATTCACCCTCTGTCCCCAAGGTGTGAGTGCAGACACTGAGGCAGAAGTGGCCCTGACAAACCCACCCCTGCCTCTAGTGCTGCCTCGACTGCAGACAAGAGTTCTTGCTTGGCGATGACTGTAGCAGTCATTGCCACCTTGACACTTACAGTCAGTTCTTCCAGCTCCAGATGGGCAGTGACCTTTCTCCAACCCTTCTCCTCCTTTCTCTGAGGACTGTTCATGTTGTTTCTGAACTTCCTATAAGTTAGACCCTGTGATATTTCAGTTGCAGAAACACACATAGGGCAAATAAGCCCACAGCAAAGCTGAAGGAACCGCAGGGTGGGCTTTGATGGGGGCTCAGCTAGTTGTCCCCTTACCTTCTCCTCCATGTGTCATCACAAGGATGGCAGCCTCTGGTGCTGTGCCCAGTGCCCTCCTTGTCCTGTGGTCTTATCTAATGCTCACACATTTACAGTTATTAAATAATTTTCTACTTTTCAGCTGAGGAAGTTGAAGCTTAGGATGAGTACTAGTCTCACTGTGCTGCTGCTGTAGGGGCTTGTCTTCTCCCAGCATCTGCATGCATGTGTGTGCATGTATGCATGTGTGTACGTGTGCATACGTGTATGTATGCATATATGTGTGTGTGCATGCGTGCTTGTGTGTGCTGAGGTTTTCAGGGCCAGGAGAAGCAGGCCCTATAGCTACTCTATTCCAGCTCTGCTGCCCACAGAGAGGCCCAGAGCTCTGTCCATTCTGAGAGCACAGCAAGGCTATTGAGTGGTAAAGGGGGCAGGCCCTAGTTTTGTCTACCCCTTTAGGAACCTTCCTAAGGTCTCTTCTCCCTGTTTGCCTGTGTGGGCACAGCCAGGCCCTTTGGCTGGCAGCATCTGGTGCTGCGCTGAGCGTGGCTGCCTCTGGCACATAGCAGGAGGGGCTGGGAGCCAGTGTCCCCAGCAACCTGTGTGTGCAGGAGTCCAGGCTGAAGGAGATCTGCTCCCTGGGGGGAGGCCTGGAGAGGGGGGCAAGAAGCAGACTGGGGCCCCCATGTGTCCTTTGATGTCCTGGGCCTCAGAGCAGGCAATAGTCCAGTCTTGTTCTTAGGGCTGTGATGTCCAATATAGTATCCATTAGCCACAAGTAGCTATTTAAATTGATTCAATTAATTGATTAATCATCAATCAATCAACTAAACAAATTAACTAAAATGATTAAATCTCCTTTCCTCAGTGGCACGTACCATATTCAAGTGCTCAGTGGCGACTGGTGGCTGGGGCCACTGCAGGGGCAGCACAGCCGTGGGTGCGTTTCTCATAGTGGAGAGTTCTGCTGGACGCTGTCGCTGCGGAGGGCAACTTCCTCCTCCCCTACCGCCCCGGTCAGATGAATGATGGCTGAGGAGGCTTCAGGGACGTGGACATCCGGTGTCCTCTGGCTTTCTTCTTGAGCACCATCTATGCTGCCACCTGAGAGGTCAAGGCTTTGGCCAATAGTCATCCCAAGCCTTTACAAGTCAGCCCAGGCCCCTGGATTTCATCTGATTTAAGGAAGAGGACAGGCAGAGGACAGGAAATCACCTCCCCCACCTTTTCCCCCAATGTGCCAGCCACTGTGGCATATTAACACTTAACATGTGTTAATAATAATAGCAAATAATAATCGTGACCATTTGTGCAGTGCTTAGTGTGTGCCAGACACCATGTGTTTCCTCATGAGCACTCACTGCCCGCCACGGGAGCTGGGTTACCATGGCTCTCACCAGCAGATAGAAACAGCCCAGGCTGAGAGCCGAACCCACCCACGCTCGCCCCGCTGGCAACTGTGGGCATGAATTCTGGTTGAATTCTGTCTTTAAAGCCCATTCCCTAGCACACCCCCTCAGTCTCATGTTTCTTCTTCCATTGCAATAATTATAACTCTTCAGCCTGCACCTTAACACACATACTTCTTTTCCCCAGTGACAACCACTGAGGGATGACTTTGTGGTGAAATGGGTTGGGGACTCTGTGCATGTCTCAATGCCCTCCATGTCCCCACCTCGTTCTTGTTTTCCTTTATGGACTCACAGATGCTCTTAATTTAACAATCTCATCATTCCTATTTTTTAAACTGTCATCTTTTGGGGAGTTATTTGAGACCATTTGTCCTCAGATGATTGCACAGGTTCTTTTTGCTCTGAAAAACTTGAAAACAAACTGTTTACATTAAGTATTAGAGCATCTTTACAGAAACCACAACCGGCTAACTTAATTGTAAACATCTAGATCAGCTCCAAGGCTGTTTTTCCATCACAGCAACCGTCAATGGTATTTTCTAGCCAGGGGTTTAGGTCTAAAATCCCTGGTCAATCAGTGCAGAACTCTCAGGAGGAAATTAAAGAAACCACTTGAAAATGGCTGAGAAATAGGAAAAAAAAATAATAAAACCCGAACCCTCTTAGCTCCAGCAGGCTTTCTGAAAAGGTGGATGCAAGGTCAGCTGAGTGCTAAATGCTGTTCCCGGCTCTCTAGCTGTCCCTGGGCACGTCTGGCCCGACAGCGCCATGATGAGAGAAGATGGAGTGGTGGCTTTAAAGATGACTTTTGGTGGGCCACCACAGTCTGTTAAAATTGTAAAATACATACGGCAAGTGTAGGAGCGAGAAGAAGGACTCTCACTTGGGCTGGTCTTTAGAAAAAGGAAACAAACTCTATATCTACTAAGAGATCAGTTTGCGCCCGATTTGGTTTTAATGCTAAACCCTATGAAATGATCTTAAGCAGAAAAATCAATTTCCCAGAAGTCTCAGATGTACACTGTAACTCTTATATTTGAACTGAATCTTGGTAGAGTTAAATAATTGAGCTTGCTCCCTTTAAGTGATACAGATGTATTTTACGCTAGGAATAACGCACGTGAGTGGAAGCTGAGCCAGAGGGTGCCGAGAGGCCTGAGCCCCGAGGAGATGCCTGCCGCAGGGTGGCACCTAATCCCAGGCATCTTCCTATCCAGAATAAATTGGAAGGGGGGGGGACCAAATCCTTGATCAAAGCTGGGAATTGCCTGCACTGATGTCAAGGAAGGTGAGTGCAGGGTTTAGGAGGCCAGGAGACTGCCTAGGACATGGCGGTCCTGGAGAGGAGGAGAGGAAGGCCACCTGCCCGGCCTGACTGCTATCTCTTGCCTGGGTTCACCTGGGATCTCCAACTTTCTAGAGCCTCAGCTTTCCATCTGTAAAATGGGATTTCATTTCCCCTTCAGTAGCATTTATTGACTGTCACTGGGCACTGGGCTGCAACAGCGCATATGACAGATAGAGCCCTGGCTCCCTGTGCTCAGGAGCCTTCTGGGCAGCAAGGGAGGGAACAGTATGCAGAAGCACTGGTTGTGGAAGGTGCCAGGAAGGAGCAATGGGATTAGCAATTGTCTCTTCTTCCTTGAGAAGATTTAATAAGTTACAGCAAAGAGCCCAGCAAAGTGCTCCAGGAACTTTAGCTTTTTCTACTGTGGGTTGTAATGATACCATTGGTATTCTTACCATTGTTATCACCAACATCGTCTTCACTAGCTAAGGTGGGGGGGGGGGAAAGAGAAGGAAAATAAGAAATTAGGAATAAAGAGTGAAAATGGAAGCGATGGTGGGGGGAGGCGGGTTGTGGGTTTGTGCCCCCAGATGTGGGTGTATGTTGCCTGCCTTCCTCGAAGCCTCCTCCCAGCCCCCTGCCTAAGCACCCCACCTCAGCTTGTCCAGGGAGATGTCTAGGAAGCTCTGGGGACAGGGACATGGCCTGGAGCCTGTGGCCCTGCACGACTGTCTGAGGGGCATTTACAGCTGGGTGTGGCACAGCTCTCGGGGAACACCTCCCTGTCACTGGGGGGGGTTCTGGGGGGTAGGGTTGAGAGAAGGGCCTGCCGCTGGCAGTTTGCTGCAGCTGAGAAGAGACACCACCAAATGGAGCTGGCTCTAGTGGTACGCATGTTCTGATGCCCAGGTCCCCAAGGCATAGGGCCAGCCCCCTGGCCTTCCTTCAGGGTGGGAAGTGGCCATCAGCGATCTGTTCTCTGGAGCAATTTTAGCAGCAGGACGTTTGCTTTGCCAATTTGGAATACACGGTCCGTGAGAAAGGCATCGATAACCCCTTGCAGGGATGATGTGACGGCTGTAGATTTGGAAGATAGAAAGCAGATGTGGGTTACTTGGAGGTGAAATGTGGTTTTCGATGCTCACAACTGAGGCACTGAAACCCAAGCTCCCCCTGAGTGTCCGTGGCCTGTATTTGTTTGCTTATTTTGGCTGCTGTCTCTGTGCTGGAATCCCCTCTCACTCCCCTCCAGCAGGGCCGGATGACATATATTTAATCTAAAACCACGAGTCCGAAGTTCTAGGGCTGCTGCTGTCATCAACTGGCTGTGTGACCCAGGCAGCTTGCTCAGGCTCTCTGGGACTCTTGTTTTCTTGTCTCAAAGCGAGGCGATAGTGCCCAGTGGCCAAAGTTCTCTGCCCCACTGCAGAATTCTGTGATTCCTTGGGAACTGGCTTAATGTAGAGAATTTGGTCGACACAGAGGAGCTTGCTGGAGAGCATCCAGGTGCTGGGAGCCGAGGCAGAGAACGAGTGGGTTAATTGTTTTTTCACACATTTTGTATGTGGACAGACACACATTGGACAAACTTTGGTCTATTTGGCCAAGTCCTCATTTATGTATTTACTTGCTCTGGAAAGTCCTAGTAATACATTGATAAACTTCCATCTCTAAGTAAAACCTTTGTGTGAAGAGGATTCCACTTGCCACAGCAGGCACGACCTTTGAGAGGTGAGCTGTTGTCACGGGCACCCCAATCAGGTGGCTTTGCTGACCCCAGGGTAGTGACAAGTGTTCTCTCAGCGGTACTGTGCCCCAGTCCACCGGGGACATTATTTTTGGCTTTTATCCAGAAGGAATGAACAGTAAATAAATGAAGAAGTATATTAGGCCCAACCACTGACATTTGTATGCAGGGTAGTAAATGTTTGTAGATGAAGAGCAGCAAAAGATTTTTTAATAAATGCTTTTGTGATGGATTTTATACTAAATCATTTCTTGACATTTCGACTAAAACCAACAGCTTAGATAATGGATCTGATGTTCATACCATGCATATACTCTGGTTTGATAAATCCTCCGCTAAGAGGACCTCCAAGAAGCTGGAATCCCTCTAGACACGGAGGAGATTGTACATGGAATAAATTAGCGGGGGGAAGTTTGGGGGGACCTCGGGAGGTCTGGGCGCAGTCCCTCGCCCTGCTCTGTGCAGGGCTAAATTAATGGTCTCCTTGGGTTTTAAGTTTGGGGCTGGACCGTGTTAAATAAACTCGGTGGTAGAAATGACTTTATGATGGTTCCGTTTTCTGATGGGAATATTTACTCAAGAAAGCAAGAGGCAGAGCCTGAGAGGAGAGCGGAGGAACCGCGAATCGGCACGTGGAGAGGCCATTTTGAACAAAGTGCCATGTGGGCCGTTCCGGGTCGTCCTTCCCTTCTAGCCTGTAGACACCAAACAAGGACAAATCCTTCAGCCCCTGGAGGCAGCCTGGCATCTGTCTTTGTCGCCTGAGGGGCGGATCCCTGCGGCCTTGGTCGGTCTGGCCTTCTCCGCCCCTGCGAGATCTCCACGCCCCACTCGGTGCTTGTTTCCTCCCTTCACCTCGCGAGTCCGAGCGTCTTCCCCGCTCCGTGACCTCTCGCCCTTCCTTCAGGGATGCCACTTCCTCCCGGAGCCCCCGCCTCCCTTTGCAGCGGGCGGGGACGGGGCCTCCCGCCGCGCGGGGCACTCATCCTCTGCCTTCCTAGACTGCTCCGCCGGCAGGTGTCCGACGCCAGGTCTGTGCGTCACCCGCCATCGCCCGCCGCGCAGGGAGACTTGACCCGGATCCCAGGGAAGCTCACTTCCGGCAAGCGCCTGCGTGTGGTTTGGCCCTGAGCTCCCGGGGCCCGGGCGGTCACGGCCACCGCTAGGCACGCGGAGGTCGCGTGTGGAATGGACCAAGGAAGGGGCAGAGGGGATCGCGGAGAAAGGCGAGCCGCGTCCGAGCTAGGCCCGTCCCACACGGCGGTGCTGCTCCGCTCGCACGCGGCCCGGAGCTTCCGGAAGTGACGTGGCTCCGCCCTGACGCACGGCCGCGTGAGAGGTGACGCTGTCCTTCGAAAATCATCTTCCGTTGGCGGAAGAGGTGACGCTGTCCTTCGACAGTCTTCGAGGAGCCTAGACCACGGTAACCTCCGCAAATATTACTCTGGGCGTGGGTTTACTAGACTGATGAGTCTAGAAAATCCGCCCCCCAAACTGTGCTAAGTCGCGTGAGAAATAGCCGGCGGGACGTCAGCGGCGTGGCCTCACGCTCAGAGGCGACTGCAGGGCGAGAGCTGCGTCCTCTCGGGGCCGCACAGGGCTCCCCCGCGGGCCGGGCCTGCGCGGGGCCGTCACTGTGGCCTGCGGGACGTGGCGGGCCGGGTGGCGGTCCCCAGAGCAGGGTGAGACCCCACGCGGCCTGCGACTGCGTGCCAGCGCCTTCCTGCTCTGATCTTCCTCTTCCCGTTTTCCACACTGCCCTCCCTGGTGAATGTCCTTGGCAGCTTTCCCTAGACATCCAACTCGGGGAGGGAAAGTGCACAGGTCGCGCGTAAGGACTAACTGGAACCCTTAGTTGGAAATGACTTTTGTCAGGTGTCTGAGAAACTGCTCCGCCCTCAGCTGCGAGTGCATCAGACATGGAGCGGCCTGCCCAGAACTCGGGCTGGGGGCCCTCGGCCGCCCCTGGTGGCCTCCGAGACTCACCTTGGGCAGGTCACGCCCCTTCTGGGGCTGCAGGGTTCTCCTCTCACTCATGAGGGGCTGGGCTCCTTCCAGGTCTGGGCGCGTGTAATTCTATCCGCCTGCCTTCAGTCCCACGCCGCGGCCCTCCGCAGCTGGGATTCATAAGTCTGCGCCTCACTCGAAATACTTAGCAGGGTTGCATGGCTGCAAAATGACGTCTAGTTTGCTTGAAACTTGTTTTGACTTTATCTAATCGTAGACACAGGTGAGGTGAACACTTTAAAATGTTTACCGTGTAAGGCAAGCTTAAGTAGAAATGCTTTCTGTGTTGACTGCAGCGACTCACTGGGCATGTCTTGTAGGGCCAGTGGACGTTACACAGATGTGGCAGGGGTGTCATGAGGGGGCTTTGTGTATGTGGTCTCAGATGGATGCGGCGAGGAGTAGAGATTGCTTTGTGGGCCAGGGTGACAGGTCAGGATGGATTTGGCTCTAGGCCTTGCTTTTCTCATCTGTAAAATGGGATCACACCTCCCTGCCAAGGTTGTGTTGAGTAGCAGCCTTACAGATTCACGCAGAGCACTTCTAAGGGTGCTGGCACCAAGCAAGTGCTGTATGAACGTCGATATTATTATTACTGCCATTCAGCCATGAGGGACACTCATTTTCTTTGCCTGCTTCCCTCTGGTCATAAACTTGTTCTTCAGTGCTAGGGGGAAAGTCAAGTTTCTGATTCCAAGGCCCTGGTTACCCCGTTGTCCTGGGCACTTAGCACAGAGACATGCTGCTGGTCCTGCGGGCAGAGGCAACAAGAAGGCAGCAGCAGGGGAGCTGCTGGGGGCCAGCCTCCTGGGCATTGAGTCAGGGACAAGCTGGACTCAGCATTTGTCTGGCCTTGAGTCCATTGTGGTTTTAACACAGGAATTTCGGTAGCTCGCAACTCCCCAAAGTGCCAAGAACAAAACAAACTTTCCTGTTGCTTGGGGTGGTCCTGGGCGCCACCCCCATCCCTGAAGCCCTCATTGCCCTCCGGATGGATTTCCACTGGGGCATTCGTGCCCTGCTGGGGGACTCGTGTGCCTGTGCCTCCACCCTGGCCTGATGCCAACCTGGGGCCGGGGCTGGCACCTGCCAGTTCTCTGGCACTGTCTGTGGAATGAGAGAAAGCGTGAGGGACACACTGCCACTCTCTGGGAGACACTGCACCCACGTCCTCTCTTCCTGAAAACTGGGGCCACGAGGTCACATCCAGCGCCCTTCCCAGCACTGCTGTCTCTACCCCACCCTCCAAGTCCCTGACTGTCCTGGGGAGGAGAGTGGGTTTATGTTATTGTGAGGGAAGTGTCACCCACCTGTTTGTCCAGCCCCATGGGACCCACCCAACCCTCCTTGAGGGCGGTGTTATCTGGCATCAGTAGGTTTTCACCAGCTCTATTGAGGTTCAATTCACACACCGTAAAATGTGCCTATTTTAAGTACACATCAACGATTTTTAGTGAATTTACAGAGGAATGTATCCATTACCACAGTCCACATTTATGACATTCTCATCAAGCCAGAAGTCCCCCGTGCCCATCTGCAGCCTCTGTTCATCCTGTTCCAGCCCAGGGAAGCACCAGGCTACCTTCTTCCTCTACAGATTTGCCTTTTTGGACATCTCGTATTAATGGCATCATGAGTTGTGCGGTCTTTCTCGGCAGTAGTGTTGATCACTCTGCCTCCTGGTGCCGGCAGGATACAATTTGTGTGTGTGGTTGGAAAAGACCTGGGGTCAGAGCCACAGCTGCTCTTGCCTATGTTGGCTGTGGCCACACACCCAGGTAGCCCTGTGTGGGGCCATCGGCTCTGTGTCTGTCTCTTTCTATTCTGGCCTTGCCACAGAGAGCTGGGCCCTGCTTCTGTATGGCCACACGCAGGTGCCTGCAGTCCTGTGTCTGGATCAGAACTCGGCTCCCCTCCTCTCCCCCTGCATTAGGTAATAGCATGGTCTTCTCCGGTTGGCAGACTCTAAGGCCACATGGTCCCTGGTCCCCATCCCTGGAGGGTGGGTGGGGCTTGAAACTTGCTTCTAACCCATAGTATACAGCACACATGGTGGGATGTAGGCGATTATGTGATTATGTGATGTAATTGTAGTGCCAGTCTTGCTAGAGTCTCTCCCTCCCTGCTGGCTGTGAGGACACCAGTTGTGATGTTGGGGACCTCACGTGGAGGGGAACTGTGGATGGTCTCCAGGCAACAGCCAGGAGAAAAACCAAAGCTGCTTTGCAGCCTCAGGGAATGAGTCCCACCAGCACCCTTGAGAGTGGGAAGTGGACCCTTCCCCAGTCAAGCCGCCACATGAGACCCCTGTGCTAATTGACACTTTGTAGCCTTGTGAGACCCTGAGCAGAAGACCCCGCTGGGCTATGCCTGGACTCCTGACCCACAGAAACTGTGAGAGGATAAATGTGAATATTTTTGAGCTGTTGATTTTGAAGTTATGTTGTCATAGTAATAGAGTGACTCCTGTTCCAGCTTGCACCCCCACGACCTTCTCTGGCAGCCCGGCTGCCCTGTCTCACTTTTGGCCTCAGGGGCCTCCCACTAATCTCCCTTCCCATAATTTCCCCCAACCCTCCTTGCCTGTCCAGGGCCAGCTCTGCTCTGATGCCTGCACATGATGCCAGCGGGGCAGTCAAGGTCTCCCTGTGGCCTACGGAGATCTCACAATACAGTCCCAGCATCCTTCTCCGGCTTTGTCTCTGTTACTCCTGACCACGTACCTGTGTTCCGGCCACCCCGAATTACTGGGCCATTCTCAGACGTTCTTAGATGGGTTTGTCCCACCTCTGTGATTTTGCATCTGCTGTTCTTCCTACCTGGAATGCCCTTCCTGAAAAACTCTTATTCATTCTTCACAGCCCCAGGTCCAGTATTGTCTCTTTTTGAAACCTTCTGTGCCCCCTTGTAGGCAGAAAGAATTCAGACTCAGCACACTGCTTTTTTTCTGGTGCCATCGTCACATCGTACCTTACTCTGTATTCCCCAGCCGAGTGTGGACAGGGCTTTGGAGTTGCTCTTCCAGTGTGTCTCCTTTCCCTGGTGCCCTGCCCTGCTTTAGTGCCTAACACCTCCCAGGCTCCACAAACCTCCGTAGGAGGACTGCCTGCCTGCGGCATGACAGCTGGCCACTGAGCACATGACGTGGGCCCTGGGCATCCTACGGCTCTGTGACCCCAGGGAGCTGGGTGTGCAGGTCAGGTGGCCTTGGGGCAGAGGTGAGGTGTGTTCCAAACTTTGGGACATGCCATGGCCTGCTTTGCAGACCTGAATGTTGCAGTTGTCATCCTACTGAGGATGCTGCCCTCCTCCTTGGATGCCCTTGAGACAACAGCCCCTGCTGGTCTCTCTACTTCTCTATCTCCTGCTGGTGGCTCCTCCGTGTGGACACCAACCTGACAAAAGCCTCAAACTATTTGGAAAGGGCCTGAGGTGCTGACAACCCTGCCTCCATCACTGTCATTGGAATCCTGCCCCATACCCCAGGTGTTCCCTCCCCTCCTGCTCACGCACCCTGTGCCCAACCACCTCCTTAACCCACCTGTTTTGCTCCCTCAGTTGGAGCACAAGCCCCATGAGGGCTGGGACTGCCTGCTCTGCTTGTTTCTACATTTCCATTCCCCGGGGGCACTGGAGGGAGCCCCCACCAGGCCCCAACTGTCCTGGTCCAGGCCCTTCCTGGATCTTTCCAACCTCAGACCCATCCATCAGCCCTTTGCTTGAACAATTTTATTGTCTTCCCATTTCCCTTAGGATGAAGAAAAATCATCTTTGCCTCTGGAAATTTTTCATTTTATCAACTTATCCCAGATTAAGGAATTAAAAAAAATCCTCCTTTGTCAATTATACTTAAATCTAACCCAAAAACTGTAAGTCTAGCCCTAACCCTAAAGTCTGAGAAATAGATATGAGTTTTTCTTCCTAGAGTCTTTTCATTTTAGAAAATAATTTCCGTTTATCTTCATATGTGATGAAATTATTAATACATAAAACCTTCTGGTAGGTTCCTCTTTGGTTTATTATAATTTTAGGGGCTTAGAGCTAAGAGTGTGAGCGTAAAGATAGTTTTGGAATCAGATGGTGTCAGAGCAAGCGAGTTTCCCAGTTGGGTGGGACCGGGTGGCGGGGGAGGTGGCCGTGGGTCTGGCTGTGCAGTCGTCTGTGTGGATTGCAGCCCTTTGCCAACCGATTCCCGTGTGAGGACGGATGGGGTGGAAGGCTTCCCAATACTGTTTCTATCAATTTCATTTTATTTGCAGAGGGAAGAGAAGAGCCCCTCCCATCCACTTCTACAGGGGCTTGTTAAGCCATGGCCTTGGGGGCCGGCTGATCAGCGCTGAGAAGCAGTCAGCGCCAGCGGCTTCAGCAGTGGTGGCAAGGACAGCCTGTGGCAACTGCAGCCCCACCGCTCGGCCCCACTTCATGAGGGGGCGGTGCCTTGGTAGGAGCACAAGGCAGATCATGTCGGCATCCAAGGCAGATCATGTCGGCATCCACGGCCCCCTTACTTCTGCATGGGCTGGGATTTGGGAGGCAGTGGAGGCCAAGTTGGAGTTGGGCCCTGGAGCTGGCAGTGGCAAGTATGCACTGCAAGGTCTTCAGGTTGGTACTTTTCCAGGGTGATTTTTTTCTATCACTGGGTCAGAGACATAGAATTCCGTTTCTAGCTATTGTAGGCAGAATGATGTGAGTGAAACAGCCTCTCCTAAGCTAGCACCGCTTACATAATATGTGATCCTTAGAAATTTAAATGAATCCCTTTGTGGCCAACTATATACTCCCCAAAGGACAGCCTCATGTGGTGTTTTTATTCAATTTTAAACCGTGAATTGCATCCACTCCCTGCAGCACTGATGTGAGGTTTTTCTGTGGTGGATCAAAACCAAATGCTGCTTCATGTCAGCTCCAGGAAGAGAACTGGTGAATACACTGGCTCGTCTCAAGTGTGCAAGTCAGTTCCAGGGGCTACACATGAGTGACAAAAGGGGCTTTATGTCCTAATCAGGAGTGTCCTTTTTTTGGCAACCGCTGCCCAAGCTGTGAAGTGGGAACCTTGAGCAATCAAAGGCACTCATGCAGTGCCCCTGTGGTGCCCTTTCCTCTGCCAGGCACGACAGGTGTGGAGCCAGCCCTGGAAAGTGGGGTTTAGAGTGACAATCCCTGGGATAGCGCTAAGGAGGTCCCGTCTCACCATTTGCATCCCTGGGTGGGGAGGCACAGGATGCCTCGAGGCGGGGCCAACATGTGGTAGAGAAGACTCAGGAGGCTGGCTGCTTGTTCTTTCTCTGCAGCGACATCTCCATCCTGCCAGGATGGAGTTGGGTCCAGGTACAAAAGCTCAGGTGGATTGGAGGCTCCCTAAGCTTCTGCCCATGCCGTCTTCCCTCTGGCTGCTCTTCCCAGTGGTAGCCACCATCTGGGCACCAGGAGTGCCTGGTTTTACCCCATGCAGAGCACAGCTGTCAGTTCTGTCCTTGCGCCACCTCCTTCTGCTGTCTCCTCCAACAGTGCATGTGGTCTGGTCTCTGAAGGCCTCCCAGAGGCCCACAGAGTGGAGCCTTTAGGGTCCTGCAGGCAGCCGCCACTCTCTCGCTGTGGTCACTGAGGTTCCCAGGGCCTCTGGAGGCCACGAAGAAGGATAATTGCAACCCTAGGTCCCTCAGTTTCCCGCCAAGCCCTTCTGGTCAGCGAATGCTCTACGGAAAGTCTGAGGTTCGCTCTTTACTTTCGCGGTGCCAATTAACTCCATCTTGCTTTTCTCTTTGGTCCGTGGGATTGCTGTGCACTCTTTGTGGTGATGTTTAGTATTTCTCATTGACTGTGGGGCAGCCTGCTGGGACGCTGCCAGCTGACCCTAACAAGCCCACTCGCTGCAGGGTTCCCACTGCCTGCCTGGGCCAGGAACTCCTTAACCAAAGGCAGATCTCCCTGGAGGAGCTTGAGAAGGTGCATCGTTATTCCTATTTCGATGTTGAAAGTGTTCAGTGCACCAGTTGGTGGCAAAGTGGGCCAGTGTGTTTGGGGAGACCAGGGTAGGCCCTGGGCAAACTGGGGAGCAGAGTGGGACTCAGATTCCTCCCCCACCTCGTTTGTCCTCCCCTCTCCTTTCTTCCTACTCATGCTCAGACCCCTACGCCTTCCTGGCTCTGGCCCCTCCCGTATCCTCCCCACAGTGGTGCTGAAAGCTCTCTCCTGCTAATTGGTGATTAGGCATTAATGCATGTGATCCTTGGCTTGTTTCCTCTCCTGGATAACTTTTTCTTCCTTTTCATATTAGTTGGAGCCTTTCATGTATTAACAAGAGGGGTTCACTTGTGTGAGGTTTCAGGTGCGCCAGTTGGGTGAGTTCTGAACTTCTGGCTCCCCTCCCAAGTTGCAAGGTCCAGAGGACTGTGTGTGCTGTGCCTAGCTGTGTCTGGCTCTGCAACTGGCTCCAAGGAAGGGCAGCTGGTTGCATGATAGAAACGAGAGTGACCCCTGCAGCCCCTGCTGCTCCAGCTGCAGCTGCAGCGCACACAAGGGGAAAGTCTGTGTGTCCCAGGCTCCAGGGCTGTATTCGGAAAGATGAGGGGCCCGGTGTGATATACCCAGGCACCCAGGCTGTCAGGGACACCTGCTAGGATAAGCTCTGTTTGGCGAACTAAGTAGGTGGAGGAAGCTTCCCTCTAGAAAACGCACACTAGGAAATTAGAACTTGCCATCAGCAAGCTAAGGGGTAGTCAGCCTATGACACTTGGAGTCTGTCATCCAAGAGCTGATGAGATGGTTCAGGAACAAAATCAATCCAATAAATTAAGAATGATACTTGCAAATTTACTATGGGGTTTGATTTTGAGAACTGATTCATTGATATTTTCCCAGATTCCTTAGACATGGGGGGCAAAACTACCAGGAGAAAGACTGTGGTTCTTTGGTGCTCTCTGGGTCTGGAGCAGCGCTGTCCACAAGGACCTGCCGTCAGGACTGTTCTCGATCTGTGCAGCCTGAGATGGTAGCCATGTGTGAAGTGTGACTGGTGCAAACTGAAATTGAATACTCGTGTGTGGCTGATGCCCATGTGGTGGACAGTCGGTCTAGGACAGCATGTGGGGGAAGGGGAGAGAGGCCAGTCTGGAGAGGCCGTGGCACTGCCAGAGAGGACGGTGCCAGGCATGTGAGCACATCGGTCTTGTCCCTGGCCATGGCGGGAAGCCACTGAAAGGTTCGAGCAGCAGAGTGAAGTACTCAGGTTGATGGTTTATAAGACTCCCACTCTTGAGTCCATGTAGAGTAAGACTGGGGGCAGGAGACAGCCAGAGAAGGTTGGATTGTGTGTGTGTGCGCACATGCACATAGATGCATATATACATGGAAACTGGTGTATGACTGTGGAGAGCACTTACTGCCAGAAGTGGTGCCAGGCACTCTACACACCAGATGATCGTACAATGCCTGTGCGAAAATATCCTGAAGGGAAACTTGTCAGTGCTTTGTAGTTGAGCCATTGATTGTTGAGAGAGCAGTGAGACTGAAGACACCTCTACTGTTGGTCGGCAGGGCCGGGTGGTGTCTCTCAGAGAGAGGGGAGTCCCCGGGGCAGCTGCAGGTTTGGCCACACTGAGTTTGGGTTTCAGCTCCCCTGGGGTTAAGTAAGACCCAAGGGCCGCGCTGCCTTGCCGCAGCCGCAGCTCTGTGGAGGAGAGGCAGCAGCCTCCTCTCCTGGACAGCGGGGCAGGCTGCCAGAGAGTAGGGGTGCTGGCCCTGGGCAGGGGCTGTGGCAGCTGGCAGGGGGGCCTCTACCTGTCCAGGAGGCATGGTCCTCTCCCCTTTGCACTAGAGAGGAGAGGCGAAAAGCGACGTGGAGGCTTCCAGAGAGAGCTGGTTCTCAGAGAGGCCATGCTGAGAGGCAGGAGGTTTGCTGGCCACACGCGTGGTGGCCGAGAAAGGCGGGGTCAGCAGCACAGAGGACAGATCAGGGAGCTCGGGGGGTGGGAGGGTGTGTGCTCTGGAGAACAGTGCAGCAATTTTCTAACTCATGAAGTTGCTCTTTATTTTATACATTTATTTTTAAAAAGCATTTCTTGTTCTAGATAAAAAAAAAAAATTCATGTCAGTTGAACTAAGCAAGTTCTATCTGAATTTATCCTTATCTATCCTAAAGACATAATCATGGGCATGGGCAAAGTTTAAGCCAGGTGAGGATGTCCCTCACAGCATTGCTTGTCCTTAATGTATGACGTATGTGAGTATGTACTCAGTGCTGCAGCTCTGCATCCTTCAAATGACATTGCAAGACAATATTTAGGGGCTTGAATTATTTGTTGAAAAGTGAAAAAATGCAGGCTAAAAATAGCACATAGAGTGTAATTACATCTTTTAAAAAAGTATATGCGTAATATGTATGCTCATGGAAACAAAATTAGGATAATATACCCAAAATTGTGGTTATTATGGGAAGAAGCATTAGAAGTATAGGTATTTTAAAATTTTCTTCTTTTTCTCCATTTGAATGAATTTCCTACAAAAAATCGTGTACTACTGTGAAATTAGAAATTTGTTTGTTTGTTTGTGAAGGACAAGCCAGAAGGGAAGGTGCCACAGAGGCAGGGCGGAGGCAGAGGGGGCTGCCCAGGGCTCCACCCCATCCTGCCCAAGCTCACTGTATCAGATGCTTTGTGCATGTGAAAACATAGCAAGGCCGCTTTCAGCAGATCTTTTGTCCTCAATCAAAAAAGCATTGTTATCCTCTGCAGAAAGCAAAGTGCACACTCTGCCTGGTCCCCAACATGGAGCTGGCCCAGTGTGGAGGGTCCAACTGGATGGTTCCTCCGTGAGCAGCCAGCTGGACTGTGACTCTTGCTCCCCTAGCCATGGATGGCAACTCGCATCGGCGAGATGTTATCCGAGTATGGCTGTGCAGAGCCCAGGGCCCTGCTGATGACAGTGACAGGCTGAAATGGGATTGCCCACTCAATTAGGTCACAGATTCCTCCCCAAGGGTCCTGGCTCTGTCAGACAAGAGTCCACTGAGTGTGATGAGAATGCTGTCATTAGGGCCAAAGTGGGCAGAACCCTCTGTAGGTGGCGTTCATGAGCCGAGTCAACACTGGGCCACAGAGCCGGGACCTCACAGATGGGACAGGCCAGGGGTTTTTAATCGGATCCTGATCTCTTCTGGCATGATCATCTGGGGGTGGGTTGATTCACGATTGGGGGGAAAAAGAATGTTTTAGATGTTTGGGGGTTTCTGGCAAGCTCTGACTCTCAAGTCAAGGCAGAGAAGGGATGTTGCAAACGGCCAGGCCAGTGCCCTCCCTCCTGCTGCCCTCCCCAGGGTCACTGTGGGAGGCTGCCTGCATCCCCCCAAAGTGGATCATTGCTCAGAAATACACTGAAGCTCACTTTTTGAAAGGATGTTCAAAGTTTGATGCTCATATGTTCTTAAAATGGCTGATATTATATTTGGAAGAAGACAGATTTTCTCTTTGGGCGTAGACAAAAGTCACTTGGAGCTGAGAGTGGGATGAAGGGTGCAAGTGTCCAAGGAGGGACCTGCCGTTTTACCCTGGGCCGTTCTGATGGCCACAAGGCCACTGGGTTTGAAACATCACCTTAATTTTGTAGTGGAGGGGACAGAGGCACAGAGAAATCTGAGGACTTGTCACTTGGGCAGGGAGAGGTAGAGTCACCACTCAGAGCTTGTGCTGTGGCTGTAAGTGCTCTGTAGTCCAGCTTTGGATGGGTGTGAAGCCTAGCAGATCCCATAAGATGGCCCTCCATGGGTGATAGCATGTGGTGACTCGGTGCTCATGTTCTAGTCAGTCCCAGGGCAAATGCTGCTCCTGTCCTGTGCCTAGGCTGGTTCTGGGCATATGGGGCATTTCTGAATCATAGCACTCAGGAATGATTCCAAGAGCTGTTTCCAAACTTCTAGATACATAGCACCTAAGCATCTGAGGACTGATTAACATTTTTGTATCTTGTCTGAGCGTTCTGGTGTTAGGTATGGGTTATTTTCCCCATTTTGTGCTGAGATCACATCTTCTGAGTTGAGCAATTTACGTTTTTCTTCTAATCAAACAGTCTGGCATTTAAAGCCATGCCTATTAGGATGCAGGGTGAGCGTGATTCATTTAGCACACACTTCCCCAGGGCTCTGCTCCCCAGCGGGGACCAGCGGCTCCCACACCCACCTAGAAGTTAGGCTGGTGTTTTTCTGCTTATGAATTATTTAGACTTTATCTTTAATATATATTCAGATGTTGATCTTTTTATGAATTCAGAAAGGGCTTTTACCTTTTGGAACTCCGTTCATACAGTTTTGGTATGCTGAATGCAGCCCTTCATGGCGGCAGATGGGGTTTCAAGTCCTTTGTGAAATATTTTTAATTTTGGCTGTTGTAAGTGGGTGATGATGGTTAATATTTTTTTCTAGGCATTCTCTATTTCTTTTAGAATTAGAAGCCTTTAGAATTTTGTGTTTATGTTTTCACATATTTCTTTTCCTCCTCACCGCTGCCTCTTGTTAGAAGGGACTAATAAAAAAGACACAAAAAAGTTAGACTTGGGACTCACTGTTGCAAAGGCCCTTAGGAAGAACAGGGCAGCTGTGGGCTGTTCCCAGGGGCAGCAAGGCAGTTGGGGCCAGCCGCTGGCAGGATGAGGCAGAACCAAGGCTGGTATACTGCTGTGGGCAAGGAAGGAGTGAAGCAAGGCATTTCTTTCTGCTTGGTGGAAAAATGGAAGTTTCACTTTCATATAAATGAGCCAAATCGGGGTGCAGGGGACACAGCTATTATGTTTGAGAATACTTCTTTTGTGTTTAGAAGTACTGCATTATCCTAAGACCCCAGACATATATTTGACTGGGAAGCACCTCTTTTCTAGCTGTGGAAGTCACAAAACACTGATTTGCCCAGTCCCCCCTGGTGGGCCTGGCCTCCTCTGGTTCTGGTCTTGGATGACATTGGGCTTGTGCTGAAAACGATGCCCCATTAGCTGGTGGCTGCAGCAACGAGTCGCCAGCCATCCTGCTATCTCTTCTGTGGCTGCCGCAGGCATTCTGTGGGCCACCCACCTGGCTTTGCTAATATCTTCTTCTCCTCTGCCTCCCATTCACCCCCACCCCCCCATCCTGCAGAAAGCTATTTTTCTTGTTTTAATTTTTTAAAAAAGAAAACAGTGGCATTTTCTAAGACTGATCTACTCATGCCAGGAATCAAACCCTTGTTAAAAAGCTGCCTTCTCTGCATGGTGGTTTTTGGATACTTGGAGCGACAAAGCTGGCATTGTTTTGAGAGGGTTAACTAAGATTAATGAGGAAAGAAACATGAAGCCTTAAAAGATCAGCATTTCCAATCAATGACTGAATAAATTTAGTGTGTATTCCATCTTCAGTTTCCTTGGCACAGACATCCAAATGCCAATTCCGAAAGGTTTTGCCTTTTTATGCTTATAAATAACCTACTAAGGCAAGAACAGTGTGTACTTCAAGTGTAATAGTGCTTTATTTAAGGTTTATACTGCAGTCGATGTATTGATCAAGAGGAATTTGTAGAATACAGAGGCGTGTTTTAATAAGAGCTGGATAGAGTACCATAAACCTCGCTATTCCCAGGACTTAGACGATTGTGAATTGCAACTTCAGCATCTTATTTGGGAGAGGAAGGAAGAGGAAAAAAAAAAAACCATTTGTGATAGAGTAATGGGGACCCCAAAATGGCGAGCTCTGATACCCACCAAATGGCCAAATAATGCTATCAGGGAGATTCTCCATGGGTGTTCTGAAGTAAGTACCAAAATGCAGCTACGTGCATTAGCATTCTAAAGTATGTGTATTTAAGCTTCCTGTAGTTCCTGTTTTAGGTGGGGAGTGACTTGTGGCCTTGGTCCATTTCTTTCCTGACATTAACCCCATACCAGCGGGAGAACACTTCTTCCTTTAATCACCCCAAGATTAGCCTGCAGTTGCCTTTTCATGTTGGATATTTGAATAACAAGCTTGATGAAGCCACTTAACTCCTTCCAATTACAGGTGCCAAATGGGGGTACAAAAAAAGAGAGGCCTTTTACATGTGTGAATGGTTTCACAGTCCAGTGTCATAATCAGATTCTAGAAATTGAACTTGCAGAAAGTTTGTGCTAGCCTTGTGGATTTTCATTTCAGATGTTGTCAACTCAAGGGCATTTGGACCAATCAATATCTGTCTGTCTTCTCGCACATAGAAAGTTGGCTATTAGAAAAGAGAGGCTTACAGCAGGCCCAGCCAATACCATTAGCCCTAGCCTAAGGGCAGTTCTGTCCATGTGCCCGGGTAGGCACCTGCCCCCTCCCCTCCCCCACCATTAGGGAGGCCACTGGGGATGTCATTTGGACAGAGCGGGCAAAGAGCACTTCTTTATTCTTTCTCTTTTTTACACCCAGACTCCCCCAAAATCAATAAATCTGTTCTTTGCTTATTTTCAGAACTTTACTTCAATATAAGCAAGGACTTTCCTTCCAGCAACAAACTCGAGTAACACCATGTCAGGCTTATGTGTGTGTGTGTTTTCTTTCTCTGTTCCAATTTGAAAAATAATTGGAAATAATATCTGATTGATGTTCTCTCTCTCCCTCTCTCTCTCTCTCCCTTTTTAGCTAAAGATTTCCGAGATGAAAGCCCTCTATCCATTGCCTTTCATGATTCAGCACTTGATTTTCTGTTCCATGCAGCCGGCTCTTCCCAGTGATTTTGAGAAATGAAGGAAACAAAGTATTGTTTTCTTAATCAGAGGGAACTTTATACAAATTGTATTCATTGACTGCTAATTTGTACTGCGTTGTTACTGAAGCATTTCTTGTGGTTTTTGTTTTGCACGGAGCAGCTCCCTGGCTGAGAGAAAACCCTGCAGCAGTTCAGACACCGGGACAGGAGGAATCAGGGATTAGTTAGTGGAGATTCAGAATATCTCCTGGTGGGTCTGAGAATTTTGTCCAGTTTATTGTGATATTTCTTTCTGTATGTCTCTGTCTGTTCCTTTCTCTCGCAGTATCTCTATCTCTGCCTCTTGTGAGAACGGACTAATAAGAAAGGCACAAAAAAGTTGGAATTGACACTCACGCTTGCAAAGGCCCTTAGGAGGAGTAGGGCGGTGACAGCCCGTGCTGAGGGGTACCAAGGTGGTCTGGAGGCAACTATTGCCATGATGAGGCATAATCGAGGCTGCTTGAGTGCCATGGGCAAGGCAAGAGTTGCTGCACAGCCTTTGGAGGCCACCAGGTAAACTACAGAAATCTCCGGAATGGAGGAGAGACCAGAGGTCAGGAAAAGCTGGTGCACCAGCGACATGGCAGTGTCTCCGACAAAGGAAAGACTCAATCTTGGAAACAGAAATGTGAAATGAGTATTTAATACTGTGGTCTAAGAAGATGGCATTTTCTGTGACTGGAACAATGCAGAATTAATGTGTATCTGCAAGAAATATCATTAAGATTAAGTATTCTTCAGAGAGATTGGAGAATCGGGGAATTGGAGTGTGCGTGTTGGCTTGAGCCCGCGCTCTGATACCTGACCCATCTGCAGGCAGAAAGGGCGTCCTCCAAGGTAAAGACATCTGTTGGCAGACAAAAGTAAAGATGTGAATTTTCTTTCAATTTCCTGAGAGAGCACAATACTTTCAGCTCTCTCTTTTAATGCGACTCTGGATTGCTGTTTTCCCTGACAGTTGCTGTAGAGATAGCACAGGCATGCTGCCTGGCACAGAGGTACCCTTTATTTCATCGTAATTAGCAAGGGTAATTTTCTGGCATGGCTCCGGAATGGTCCGTGAGGGGTTTTCACATCTGAAAGCGAAGGAGAGCTCAAGGTGAGATCCTGAGCTTCAACAGTGAGGATAAGTTAGGATCCGAGCCAGCACCGTGAAGCTAGAACACAGGTTGGGAAACAAGGGTTACCCAGTGCTCAGGGCGAAGGTCCTGACTGGGTTGCTCCTGATTGTGTCCCCCAAGGTCCTGGTCAGGAGGGACACACAAGATCTGCAGAGCATGGCACTATCCGGCTGTGCAAAGTATTTGCTCTTTGGAGCGCTCCATGGAGCAGGTTTTCTTACTTGAATGAGACTGTAGCACCTTCATTGAGGGATTAACTGTTGTTATCTTGACCTGGTGTTCGCCAGCCACCATCGCACTATAGTATTTTGTGTCTATGCCCATCTCTTTTACCAGATGATAAGCAATGGCTTGTGTGTCTGTTATTCATCTTTGTGTCTTCAGTACCTTTCAGAGTACCAGGCAGAAGCATCACTTAACTCTCTGAAGCCAAATAAGTCACTGAATACACTATTTGGTTGAACTGACTTCTTTATTTATTTTCAATTGTAAGACTTTCTCGGTAAAGGAGGCAGTGTACTGGTTTACATGCTGGCGAAGCTCCATATCTTGGCTGGACGCAAACCAAGTGGACCTCACTGCTGCTGGGACTTGGAGTGACACTGAGCCCTGACCTGGATCTCTGTTTGCTGGCCTAGACCTGAAGGCAGGCAACAGTGCAGCCTCCTCCCACCCCACACACCATTCCCCCTGTAATGGTTGGGGGATGCTTAGGCTGAGTCGCAACAGTGCAGCCTCCTCCCACCCCACACACCATTCCCCCTGTAATGGTTGGGGGATGCTTAGGCTGAGTCGCAACAGTGCAGCCTCCTCCCACCCCACACACCATTCCCCCTGTAATGGTTGGGGGATGCTTAGGCTGAGTCGCAACAGTGCAGCCTCCTCCCACCCCACACACCATTCCCCCTGTAATGGTTGGGGGATGCTTAGGCTGAGTCGCAACAGTGCAGCCTCCTCCCACCCCACACACCATTCCCCCTGTAATGGTTGGGGGATGCTTAGGCTGAGTCGCAACAGTGCAGCCTCCTCCCACCCCACACACCATTCCCCCTGTAATGGTTGGGGGATGCTTAGGCTGAGTCGCAACAGTGCAGCCTCCTCCCACCCCACACACCATTCCCCCTGTAATGGTTGGGGGATGCTTAGGCTGAGTCGATCCTAGTGCCCCTTCCTCTGGTCATGGGACTGATCTGGATGTGCTCACTTGGCAAAATGTAACCTAAGTCTAATCAAAGCTGAGCAAACTAAAGAAAATATTTTCTCTCTATTTATGGAATTGGGATATGAGCCCAGAAGCTTCCAGAAGCCATGGTCCTGGCCTCATAGAGAAGCTCAACTAAGGAACAAAACCGTCCTGGGCAGAAGTGCGTCTGGGAGGAGCCTGGTTGCACCCAGCTCTCAGATCCCGTTGCTTCCTCCCCTACCCCTGTAACTTTCCTGGTTCGTCCATAAAACACCTTCCTCTCTCTCCCAGTTTGTTTGAGTTCTGTTTCTGCCATTGCTACCAAGAAAACATCGATAAATAAGAAATCCCAAGATTCCTTGGGAATCTTCAGAGTTTGAATTTTTTTTCTCTTTCTTTTTTTGAGGTGGGGTCTCGCCGTGTTACCCAGTCTGGAATTCAGTGGTTCGATCACAGCTCATTGCAGCCTCAAACTCCTGGGCTCAAGCCATCCTCCCACTTCAGCTTACTGAGTTGCTGTGCCTATAGGCACATGACACCAGGCAGTTTGAATTCTTAAGTAAGTTCTTACTTTTTAAAGTATCATTCCTGGAAGAGGTGACTTCCATGGTTCAGAAGGTAAGGAATTCCTACAGGTGCCGTGTGGTCTCTCTAAGTAATTTGAATAGGATGATTTCATAAAATATTAAAACAATTGTTCATTTGAATTATTCATTTGCAAATGTATATATGATTCTCAGCAAACAAGAGATAATTTCCATTAATCAGTGATGTTTAAGTAAATCCCTTCCAATATTCTATCTCTGTATAAACAGGCAGCTTCTTAAACGTAAAAGGGGAATCACTGCTTGTGGATTTCCTATGGTTTCTATTTTATGAATAAAATGAATGGGCTTAGGAGTAAAAATATTATTTTTTTTGGTAACTACAATGCTGAAATCTTTGTATCCAAGGCAGTTGGATCCCACAGTATATTTTCACTGTAATAGACAGAGGCTGAGTCAAAAAAATAAAAAAAAGAGAAAATAATAAAGCCATCAACATGTCTAAAAGTCTCAGTTTGAAACTCAAAAACTCAAAGCAAGTAGTTTTGGGTCTCACTTTTTCCTTTAAATTTATTTTGCAAATTAATTTCTCTGAATCTGTATTTTTTAATGCAACCTAAACCTGAACTGCAAAATTGGAAAACTTTAAATTTAAAAATAGAACTGCATCTGAACTATCTTACACAAATTTGTCTTCTGACTAAAATCAAAATCAGTAGTTATAACTGTGCTTAGTGGATCTATCTCTCTATCTATTTCTTTTTTGTCTGCCCAATGTTCTTTTCTTATAGGAGAAGTAGCTTTTTTTTTTCTGCATTCTGGAAGAATCTTGCCCAGAAGTTAATGATACCTGTTTTTCTTCCTCCTGGACCGGGAAGCCCCAGCGTGGGCATTTTGCCCCTGGTGGCTGGAACTCTTTAGACCAGGCGTCCTCAAACTATGGCCCGCGGGCCACATGCGGGTGTTTTTGCCCATTTGTTTTTTTACTTCAAAATAAGATATGTGCAGTGTGCATAGGAATTTGTTCATAGATTTTTTCAAACTATAGTCTGGCCCTCCAGTGGTCTGAGGGACAGTGAACTGGCCCCCTGTTTAAAAAGTTTGAGGATCCCTGCTCTAGACAGACCTTCAGCATCCATGCTTGCCTGGAGAATGGGCCCATCACCCCCTGGGGGCCACACAGAATCCTCCTCAGGGCTTGTACTAGAGCTTTCAGAAAGGTTGCTCACTGTCCCTGTGATTGTGAACTCTAAGGACCGAGGCCTGGAGCTGTGACATGACCTGCCTGAGAGTCAACCAAGTGGGAGGAAGCAGGGTTGGAAGATGCAGCATGACCTGGCGTGGCTGAACTCAGGCCCCAGGGAAGCTGGCTCCTGGCTCCACTCCTGGAGTTTATTCGAGGCAAAGAATTATCTTTACATCTTAAGCTAGTATGAGTTGTGTTTGTATCTCTTGTGACCCAAGGAGTCCTGGTGGCTACATTGTGATAGAGTAGGCATGAGGAGCCATTTTAGTTTTTACTTCTACCAACGCTGCTAGATGTTCTATTTAGGGGTCCATGCTGGGCTGGGAACCTGTGTTTGCTTGTTAGAGTCACGAGTCTTAGCCACTCATTTCTCGTTGCATACAGGATGCAGTGCATGCTTTTACTATGTATATCTATCTCTCTTTATATATATATATATATAATATATATATACACATACATATATGTATTTTACTTCCCATAAGTAGGTGGCAGATTCAAATGATAGTTTTAGAAAAGTTCCAGAACCACCAGCAGTGGCTAAGGACCCTGAAGATTGTAAGATAAACAAAACATTTAGAACTTGCAGTGGAAAGATAAAAGCCTTGAGCACCTGAGCCAGCCTAATATTTAGCTGGTGGAATCCTCAGGTTAGAGATAGCTGCTGTACATTTGGAAGTCATGGTCTTCAGTTGGGCCAGATTTGCCATTTGGTTTATAAACAGACAATTTTTCTTTTGAGCTCTGGCAATGTGGTATCTCCTGTTTGCAGGATTTACAAAGCTGAGGATATATGTGATTCACATGACCAAAGAACAATGGCTTTGATGGTGTCCCCGAGTATTATCATGTTTGCATTGTTTAATCCCAATTTCTAGACTTGGCTTTGTCTGTCAGACTGAGGAGGAAAAGCACTGCCCAGGGAAGGACCAGGGATGGAGCCCTCCACTCTGCACCTGTGGGTTGGGTTGGGTTTGCGGTACCGAGGGAAGGGGCCACATGGAAGAGAAGTGAGGGTGGATGTCCAAAGTGACGCTCTGGGGCTGCCTATGGTGAGATTAAAAAAGAAAAGCTTTTCTTCTACTCCTGTTATTCTTGCTTTTTAAAAGTAAAGACACATGACATTCAGAAGTCTGGTCATTTCCACCATGGGTGACTATGTGTCACAGACTCCCTTATGCTAAGGAAGACCTGGCTGTTTCAGTGTTGGCTCGCACTCCTGGGTGGCTCTGAAGAGTAACCACTTCTGATAACTGAGTGGCGCCCTGGGAGAAAAGGTCTGGAAAGTGCAAATGGAAACCATAGCACAGAGCACCACAGAACAATGTGTTAGCTCTGAAGTCATGAATGCCATGGGCACAAACTCAGCCAACGGATCACCTCTCATGATGGCTTCTGTCAAGTCCAGAATCCTAACCTGAGTAATGACTAGTTTTTCAGAAAAATGTATTTTATTCTGAGATAACTGTAGATTTGCATCCCTGGTAAGAAACAATGCAGAGGGATCTCATGTCCCCTTTGCTTCGTGGTGACGTCTTGCATAAGCAGAGTGCACTGTCACGGCCGGGGTGTTCAGGTTGTCATGACCCATCCACTTGACGCAGATCCACTACTTTTACGTGCACTTGTCTGTGTCAGTTCTGTGCCACTTTGTAGATTCGTGTGACCACTGCCTCAGTCAAGACACAGAACAATTCCACCACCCAAGGATCCCTCTTCACCTAGAATTTAAATCTTGAAACAAACACTTTTGTTGTGCTCTTAAGAGGGATTTGTCATTGTTTGGTGCCCAAATTTTTCATGAAAGACAATGGGAAAATAGGATTCCAGGTATCAAAATTTGCATCCCTGCTCCCCACTCCAGCTCAGACTGACGTGGGCGGTGAACAGCTGAGACCTGCCTGTAGTTCCACAATCAGGCTCTTTGAGAGAGGCGCGGAGGGATCCCATATCAGGGAGAAACTGTCCCCTGTTGCTTTGGTTTCTATGCACCGATCTTCCTATCCACTGGTTGTTATCCTGAGATAAAACCATTGGCTCTTCATGCTGAAATGCCAATACCTTTCCCCCAGCCATGCTCCTTGCCTGTTAGTTCATTTGACTGCAGCCTGCTCACATTTATTTAATGTGATGTATAGTAATAATGAAATATAATGAAAATTCTTTGGAAACTATTGATTTTCTTCTGCAGCACCCAAATGGTCCATAGAATGGAGTTATTTTTAGTCTGCATTGTTCCCTGGCCATCCTTTCAGCATAATGTATCATAAGAAAAAGATCATGGGTTTAGTCAGGGATTCTAAATATCAGTGTGTCTGTAACAAGGAAGCAGGAGGTTCTGTGGTGGCCCCTTCTCGAGCCCTGTCCTCCAGCCTCTGTCCTTGCATTTCAGAGCCACCCTGGTCTGACTGTTGGCTCCTTGTCGATGCCAGCTCCGCACACCCAGTCACAGTGTCTCAACTTTCTGAGCTCAGTTTTTACACATAAATTTTTGTGCATGTTATATATTGTTAGTATAAAGATGGAATGTGTTAATGTATATATAATGGGCCCTTAATAATTGCTAGTTTTATTTCCAGCCATTTGGCAATTGTTTAGAACCTCCTGTGGGCCAGGCATTTGTTGGATGCTAAGGATAGAGGAAAAAAATAAAAGCTATCTTTACCCTTAGGAGAATCACAGTATGATACGGTCCTGGGATGATCACTCCCCTATGGGGAATTCATGTTTTCCAGGAGCTCGGCAGGGAGGCAGCATCAGGAAAGCCTTCCTGAAGTAGGTCATACTTGACTTTTTGGCTCTTGGTATAGATTTTGAAGGACCCAGGCTCTGAAAAGAAGGAAAGGCATTGGAGGCAGAAAGGAATGCATGAGTGAGCAAGGTTCGGAAATAGGAGAGAGTGTGGAGTGTTCGGAAACTCTCATGTGGATCGGAGACAGTGTGGGAATGGGAATGTGGAGAGGGACATGTGGAGAGGCCATCAGGAGCCAGAGCTCGAGGACCATGTGAGCTGCTAGAGCCTCCCTGTCCTGTGCAGTGGGCTGAGTCCTAAATGGCAGAAGGGTCCACTTGCAGAGCTGCGATTGATGTCCAGGGTGAGTGGGTTTGGAGCCGAGACCTCATGTGTCTCCTTAAATGCAGTTGTAAGGTCTCTGGTAGGACAGAAGCCCTCCTGGTGGTGCTGGGCCAGGCGGATCCCAGCCTAGACACCAGGGCACTGACGCCAGCTCCACTCTGCCTCCAAACAGTTGCTGGAGCCTTGGGCAAGACATTCTGTGGAGTAAAGGAAATGAGTTGGCTAACTTCTAAAACTTCTTCCAGAGCTAAGATTCTTTGCTTTTATATGGTTTTATGGGGCCACAAATGAAAGATCAAGAATAAAATGATAGTGGATGCATTGTGTGGCTGTGAAATTTTTGTCCCATGCCAGAAACTTCCATGCACAGTGGAATCCACCAAGGATCTTGAAATCTAACTATCTTCTTGACCAAGGCAAACCCTGTTTGATTATAGCTTCTTAGAGTCATTCACTTTCTAATTAGTTTGTCATTGAAGTAGGGTTGGGGGCTCACAGAGATGAGAACTCTGGAGTGAAGCTTACCCTGCATATGCCCAGTTGGGATTTACAGTTGGGAATTCCTGGTCCCTATCTTATTTGATCCATTTCTTCCCCATGGAGAGGGACGTTCTTTGGTCATGGTGTACAGACTGAGGGACTCACTCTTGGGGTGTCCATCTCCCTTGCCTTGGGCCTCTTCCAGAATGACCCCAGGACTGAGCTTGGCTGGACTTGGCCCAGGTGTATTCGGAGGCACCACTGCAGCCTGTCCTATGGACTCATCTCCATGTGTCTAGGACAGGGCTTCTCTGAGCAGGCTTGGGGAGTAGGCTCAGGAGTCTCTGGTCTTCCTCCTGCATGTTCTTACTATGGCTTTTCCATTTTCCTATTCTGCTGTGTTCCTTGACCTACGTGCCATTCCTTCCAAACCTAAGACCAAGCCTGTATTTGATAGCTCCAAGAGCCAATTGAGCAATGTCTCAGGCCACAGGGCATTTCGAAGATTGGGAAGCCAGCATCCCTGCAGGAGGCTGTGGGGCCCCTTCCATGTCCTTCCACACTTACCTGCCTTCCCAGGCCAGCATGGGCAGGGGAGTGTGGCTTGTAGTTTGGGAGACGAGCCCAGGCAGGCTAGCTCAGCCTAACCAGCATTCATCCTGCCGAGCTGGGATCTGGAGCCTGCCCCTTTGGAAGACCCCGAGCAGCTCACTTCATTGTGGCATGACTGAGTGTCTCTGGCTTGCAAGGACTGCTTTTGGATAGATTATATCCTCTAATTAGCCTATGATCACAGACTGTGAATCTATTGTACACCCTGGTGGTGTGCCCTCTGTGAGCCTCACAGCACTTGATTTTGGTGACATGTCCTCAGTACACAGGGGGACTCAGGGAAACTATGGTGATCTAGGAGCTGGGGGACCCATGGAGCCCGGGCAATCTTGAGCTCTAGCAGATGAGAATCTAATTGTCCACTGGGGTTTTGTATCCGAGATGTGGGCAAACAAGGGGGCTAACCTGGCTCATCGCACCAGAAGCATGGAGAATGCAAATTGCCCCAGATACTTCAGGCTCCTGAGAGCAGAGATCCAGCCTTTTGCTGGCCCCCACCCCATTAGCCTCCACGTGGAGATGCTCTACTCAGGCCACAAACATGAGCCTGACTTTTGCTTTCCATGTGTTGGTCAGAAACACTGGCACACCCCACCAGCTCCATCCTTTGCAACTGTCATTTGTGTCTCTGCTCTCCGCAGTGGGGTGGATGGAGCACCAGTCATTCAGTGTGCAGCCCCATGAGCAGTGGGGAAGCCATGGACTTTGGAACCAGCTGGATCTACAGTAGGACGAGACTCAGAGTCTTGCCACGTGGGGGTCCCTTGACCTGTGAAACGACCAGCCTGCCTTTCCTCAGGGACAGTGTGGCAGTGCTGACGCCTCCCTCAGACCCTCTGGGTGTCCTGCCTGGGGCCTCGCCAGCCTCTCGATCCCACACTCGTCTTTCAAATGCAACTCTGCCAGCTGGATGCGTCCATTCACAGTTTGCTCCACAGTTTTTTGTATAAATGTATATTTCTCATTCTAAGAGCAATCGATGTACATCATAGAATGCTTAGAAGTAAAGAAAAGCACATACAAAGAGCTCAGCCATGTGTTTTTCTCTCCATGTTTTGATGCATCTAACTCTGTGGGTGCTGTTTTTGTTAATGCTTTTGCGAGCATCCCCTATACACTGCCTGATATCCTCCTCAGCTGCTCCTGGCCCTGCACCTGGCTTGTTCTCTGCCGCCACTTGGAACACTTTCTGTCCTCTGACCACCCCAAGCTTGTCTGGCTTTGTGTGTGGCCTGAAGCCTTTCTTCCCTGGTTATCCTGGCACCCAGGGCCCTGTTTGTCCTCATGCGGCCTCATACCGGCCACAGTGTGCACTGACTTCGTCCAAATCTCTGAGGTCAGGAGTCCGTGCTATTGTCTTGTATGATCAATAGCATCTAACATTGGGTTAAAGAAAGTATACCTTAGGTAGATATGTGAGGATCTTATTAATCAATAAAAAAATAATTAATATATGTACAACAATGCTTGTCTTCATTAATAATGATCATCTCAGCTACTGCTATCTTTTATGCTCTACTGGCAAAAGTTAATACACTTCATGATTTTTATTCCTGGGAAAGTTGGTTATGGACTTTACCAAACTCGATGCTGTCTTACAGGGGCAGTGGAAACAAACACTTCTGCGTGTGTTGCTACTGAGAAGTGTTATTTTTAATGTACTCATATCAGGGCTTACAAACCTAAGGGGTTTCTTGGGCAATCAGCCCTGGCGTTTTGGACTCTCCTCCTGCCAAATGTGCAAAGAGGGCCTGGAAGCACAGAGGGTGAGTTTTGGGTGTGTGTGTGTGTGTGACCTTTCTGTGGGGTAACCACTTTTAAAGACCTTTCTGTAGCCGTAGAAAAGGCTGACAAAGAAATCATGGATATCAGTTGAGTTTCAGAGATCAATGTTCCCCAGCGTGGCGGGGGCCAGTCCACACCCATATTTTTAATGATCTGACCCAATGTAAATCTCCTGGTTACAAAGACACTGCCTTAGAATTTTAAAAAACCTAATAAATAATTTGTTATAACCGCAGGGTATCACGTTACCATGTTACTTATTATGGAACTAGGATAATATTTAAATTGCTTATTTACAGCATTAAAATAAATAGTGGTTTGGGCATTTTTGCAAAGCAGAGCACATGCGTTGTTACTCCCTGCCCCCTCCCCCCGCAGCCTGTGTTTTCCAGCCACAGCACACCCTTCCTTCCTGCTGGGTCTGGGTTCTTTTCCCAGCTGCAATTACTCCATTATGCTATTAAAGTTCAGAATGTGCAACATGCCTGACCCCTGAAGGCATTTGCCAGTCATTTTTTTTTTATCTTGTCCAATACCTGTGGCTCCCTTTCTGTGCTAACATTTGACTGCGAGCGGTCCATAGGATCTGCCGGTTAGCTGTCCCTTGAAGGCCACTGGCCTCAGCACCTCTGATGGCCACTCATCTGGCCCCTCTCAGATCTCCGAGGGGGGTGGTGGGCAACACAGTGAATGAAATATCAAGCACATCAGATCAAATGGCAGCCTGCCGCCCCCTCTCCCCCCTCCCTAGGTAAGGAGCAGGCTCCAGGCGGAGGGCATTTGAGCAGCATCCGTCCCTGGTCCTTCCCTGGTTCACACGGGGCTCGGACCCTCCTTGCATCAAGTGCCCCTCACTTAAGCCCCACTAATTGGGTAGGATTGCTGCCGTCTGATGAGTCATAATTAGGACGAGGCGGCTCCAGTAGGAGCCTTCTTATTGGGCCAAGGGTCAGGGACTAATGACTAGCAGAAGGTAACGGTTTTGTTGATGCCTGTAGTCGCTGCTGGAAAAAAAAAAATCCAGTGCTGCTGCATGTCTTCTGGCGGCAGGCACTGAATCTTCCCCTCATTTGATTCAGTGACCTCTCAAGTGCATCCTCGCCCCGAGGGCTCTGGGCCATCCAGCAACTGTTAAGCCCCTTGGGTTGATAATCTTCTCCCACATTTGCCCTTAACACCAGACGGACCACCATTAGCCGCAGCTGCACGGGCGCTCATTAGAGGCGATCGATACGGAGCGAGATAAAGGCGGCTGCTGCCCGCCGTCTCCAGTTGCTGCGGATTTGCAGGCGTTCCCACGCAAGCTTCCTGCTAGCTACGCAAAACAGGGGTTTCTTTAAAAAAATAAAAAGGTAAAAATGAGAAAGGATGAGGGGAAAGCACATATTTACCTTCTTGGTTCAGGATGTTGCTGACTGTCAGAGGAAATTTTATTTTCACTGTGGTGTGAAAATTGCACATCTTCGCCTTCCACTGCTGCTTGAGTCAGGAGGGTCGGAATGAAAATGTTTCCTAGTGAAAGGGTGACCGGCCCTCCCTCCAGGGACAGGGAAGATGTCGATGTTGGCTCAGGGCGCAGGTTGGGGGGTGTCGCTCCTTCCAGAGCACAGTGGGCTGGGGAGGCCCGTGGCGATTACTGGAGTCCTGTGTCCGGCCAGAAGGTGTTGCCAGAGAGCCTGGGAACTCCTGGTCACCTCCCTTCTGAGGCTGGGCGGCTTGGCCCCAGCGTGCGCCAGAAGCTGGGCCGGTCTCAGCTGGCAAAGGCTGGGGTCAGCCTCCTCCTCAGACTTGCACAGGTCAGTGTCCTGTGGAAGAGCTGGCCAGGCTACCTGTGGAACCATTCTTCCCCTGTGGTGGGCCGGGTGGGACCAGGACCCCTGCCGGGCTGAGGAGCAGCAGGCCCTGTCACACATGGGGCAGCAGCCAGCAGCAGGGCTCCTGCCCCACACGCCACCATCCTCCTCATTCTCAGGGGGCTTGGGCACTGGTGCCATGGCAGCCCTCTCTACCCATCCTTACTGCCCAGATCCCATGGAAAGGATTAGAGTAATGTGAAAATAGGGAAAACCCAGTGTTGGACACCACAGTAGCAGACTCATCTCAGAAAACTTGCGATATTTTGTCTACCTTTTCTGCACATAAGACCGTCTGGGATGAGGGGCTAACCTGAACTGTGTCTTCCCATCAAGGAAGAAAAGGCCATTTGGGAACTGTCTAGGGCAGACCCGAGAACCGCACTACTGTTCCCTAGCTGGGCGGGGCTGGCGGGAGCTGAGGAGGCGCTGGCAGGGAGGAGAGCATGTGTGGACCCTGCCAGCAGCCACACCAGGCGGACAACAGGAGCCCCGGGGGAGTCACTCCCCAGGTAGAGGAGAGTCTCCACATGGGAAGGGCCCTCGTCTGCTCCCTCATCAGCAATGTTGCTGAAAAACAAAATTTAGAGTAACTTAACTTTTCCTATATCCTTTAGTCCATGCCCCAAATATTCATCTAGTTACAGAAACCATGACAACTCAAACATGGGCAAAAATAAATCTTCCTCCATAAGGATAAGCAGAAAACTGTGACTATGACAAGACAATCAAAAGTTCTGAGGACTTGGAGCAAATGTCTTTCTGTGAAATGCAGTAACAGCAAGAAACAGAAAATTCTGGAAAGTTTCTCTTTTCTGTTTCTAACAAAATGTAGGGTGACACTGAACCTATGCAGTTAGAATAGGCATTTTTTGAAGGTGGAAACAGCAAGACCCTAAAAGGCTACATACAGACAAATGCTTGCTGAATTTAAAACTGCAATGTGGGCAGTTGATTATGGAAAATTGATTCAGTGAGGTAGAAGATAAACCTGATAACTTAGAGAAACTCAGAGAAAGGGCTAAATAAAGAAAATGATACAAAAGGAAGTAGGGGACCTGGAAGGTCGAGAGATCCAGTATATGTGGAACAGGGATTCCATAGGCAGAACAGGGAAGAGGAAGCCAAAGTCATCACTGAGGGGTCAAAAGGGCTCTGTAATTACTAGACACAAATCATGGAACCTGAATTTCAAAGTTAAAAAGGAAATATATATCTAGGCTAAAAACCAGTTGACCTATAAGGAAATAAAACTCAAACCACTGAGTCTCTTTTGCCTACAAAAAGTCCAAATCCATTTTCACTTTTATTGGAATGCACAGCTCATATTCCATTCTGCTTAATATTTCCAATGCTTTTGTTTATTTTGTTAGTTATTTATCAGAACAATTTACCTGAAAAAAATTTTTCTATTCCAATATTCTCCCATCTCCTATGATAATCTGTACTTTAAGACAAATTGGACAGCTGATAGACTTTTCTGCAATAATAAGGACAAGATAACAGTGAATCCATGTTTACAGTATTTTTAATAGAAAGATATTTTGACCCAAGTGTTCTCTATCCAGACAATGTGCCATTTTCAGGTAGCATTCTGTTCTGTTAGCCTGCAGGCTCCACAAGGCAAGGACTGCAAAGATTCCTGCTGCCTCATTCCTTTTCTCTGCCCCGGACCTAGCAAGGTGCAGACACATGGTAGGTGCATATTGCACATGTGTTGATTTGAACTGGCTGCAGCAAAAGACATTCTCAAATATGCAAAGAACCTCAAAATGTAACCCTCAAGTGCCCTTTCTGAAAACGGTACTGAAGACACACTGTAGCCAGCTGTGGCAGGACAGGAAATCACAGTGTAAAAGAAAAAAGGCAACAGGACAGCCAGCAAAACGTGTACAGTTTAAATAACTGTTGCTCATGGGATTAAAAAACAACCCAAGTATGAGGCATAATTATTAAAAGCTAAAATGTATAATTATAAAATGCACATAATTATGTATTAATTATCTGGTCAAATTGTTAGGTAATAAAAGCAAAAATTGGGAAATGAGGCAGGGAGAGAAAAAGTCAATGTGTGTTAAGCTTTTGCTTATTTGGGAAGCGACTTTGGAGAATATCTAAGTGTTAATGGTAACTAGGAAAAAATGTGATTAAAAAAAGAAATCTAAAAATAACCACACATGGAGTAAAAGTAGGATTTACAGTTTGAAAATTACTAAAGAAAAAAAGAGCAAAAAGAAATCTTTTAGCAAAAGTGAGTGAAGGATGGCAACAAGGAAGTATTTGAAAAAATAAGGCACAATAGAAATGTGTCCAGAGATGAGTGTGACTAGGCCATATTCCTCAAAAGACAGACTTTCACACTAGATGGAAAAACAGAATCCAATTAACATCTATTTATAAGAGACACATCTAAAATAAGAAAATATGGAAAGGTTGAAAAATAATGGGCTGGACAATGACATATCAGGTAAATGCAAATACAAACTGAAAAGTAGAGGCAATATTAATAGTATCAAATTAGAGTTTAAGCAGTTTTAAGTGGTTTACCTTGGTATAGACAAAAAGTAAAATTCACTGTGAGTATATATGAATAATGAGCCCTTATGAGTAAAATATAATTATTAGAATATACGAAGTAAAAATAAATTAAAAATATAAAAAGAAATTGGCAAAGACATAATTAACATAATAAATGACTTTCACATTCAACAGTCAGTATAGGACAAGACAAGTTGACAAAAATAAACATATAAAAAATTGGTCAATATGTCATAAATAGAGCATATTTGGTATTTAATAAGGTGTAGTTAACTTTGTACCATCCAAAGAGAATAATGTTTGTAATATATTTGTAAAATTGATGACTAAAATGTCTTAATCACAAAGAAAAACTTAAGGAACAAACTGGACAGACCACATCCACAGATACAAAAAGATAGACATAAATTTTAATAACACAAATGTAACACAAACTGTGATACACTTAAAAAATTAAAATAACATACTTCCAGTGCTGATTAGATAACAACAAAAAAACCCTTGAGTCCCTAATTCTAGAATACTTAGAAAACAAAGACATATAAAAATTAATAGATGATTCCAAAAGTCAATTGAAGTTGAAAAGTGTCATATTAAATATGTTTGTTATTAAACAAAAATAAACAACTATAAAAAACTCCTAATAACTACTTATTTTAATAGTTTTTCAAAATCCAGGATATTAAGTTCGAGGATGTTAAAAAAGGAAATAATAAAGATTACAAAAGAGAAATTATGAATTAGAACAAAGAAAAATAATAAACTTGATAAATTTAAGAAATTTAAAAACAAAGATATACAGATAAAAATAGATTAACCCTTGAAAAATCTGATTTAGGAAAAATTAAGAGGAAAAAACCTCAATATGCAAAATGAGGAATTAGTGAATATGATTGAGGAAACAAAAACAGACACTATAATCAATAAAACTATAAATATTGGTAATCAATAAAAGCTATACAGAAATACTGTTTATAACTCAGTGGTAATAAACTATCAATGAAGTAGAAGATTTTTCTGAGGAAAATTTAAATGTTCATGTCTGACTTAAAAAAGGAGAAAATCTCTGCAGGGTAATAGCCATGGGGAGAAAGTTCAAAAGTCACTTTAGGTTTAATTATGATAGTTTCGTAATGCTTTCAAATTAATCTCTTGTGTCTGTCCCTCTCTGCTATTATTTAGTATTTTGTTCACTGTTTCAGAACACTTTTAGAATTCTTTAGAGTTTGCAGGCCAGGGATTTCACTCATAAGAACAAATAATTGCCTTGAATATGAAAGATTGCAAAGCATAAGGAAAAAAAAGAATGTTTCCTGGCGCATTTACAGAGGTATCTGAGGCTTGAATCTAAAACCTGAAAAAGGGTAAGAAAATTCCAGACTCATCTCACTGGAGGATAAAGTAGGAGCCCTGTATGTGTGTGTGTGTGTTAACGTGTGTCTGAACGTGCACTTGTGTGCTTGTGGGGGGAAGGTGCTCCCGGTGAGATTGCAGTCTGTATGTACCTGCTGAATCAAAAAATAAAATGTCTTAAATAACATATAGCAAACAAGTTGAAACAATAGTTTCATGTACTATATAGATCTATTCTGGGAATGCAATAATGTTTTATTTAATATTCAGCAATCTATTAATAAAATATATCCCATCCAGAGATTAAAAGAGGTCCAATATATTCCCAGAAGGTATCTGATAAAATTCAACATCAATTTCTGATAAAAACTTAATAAGCCAAGAATAGGTGAACAGTTTCTTGACATGAAAAAAACAATATGAAATCAGCAGTTACATCACATTTAATGAGGGTCCTACAAGGTCCGTCAGTGCCCATTAGGAGCATGGGAAGTCTGCTATGATCACCATCATTATGATCACATTCTAGAAGTTCTAACAAGTGTAATAAGAGAGGAAGCAGAAATAAGAGTAAGGAAATGACAAAAATTTATATATGGTATGACCGTATGTCTAGAAACCCTAAGAGAATAATTTAAAGAAAGTTGTTAGCAGAGTTTCTTGGTGGTAGCATGTACAAATCAATAATTTTTCTATATTTCACTAATGATTAGCTGGAAAACAAAAAGACAAAAGATCTCCAGTCCACAAGATTGATGTAGCACACTAAATTCTAGCAGTAAACCTGGTGAGATGTACTAGCAACCATGTGAAGAAAAGGACAGCAGGTTTTGAGGGGGATAAAAGAAGTGTCGAATAAATAGAGAGAGAATCCTGGTTCTAAATAAAGCAAGGAGGCCAAATATCCCCAATTTAACTAGGTTTTTAGGGCAATTCTAGTCACAGCTAAAGTTTAGAATTGACTCTAACTTGTTCTAAAAGAATGAAGTTTTGAATCCTAATGGAGAGGGAGAACAGTAGAGAGTACAGATACACTTAGTTTTATTATACTTTGCTTTACTGCACTTTGCAGATGTTGAGTTTTTTCAAATTGAAGGTTTGTGGCAACCCTGCATGGAGCAAGTTTAGCAGAACCATTTTTCCAGCAGTGTGTGCTTACTTCATGTCTCTGACTCACATTTTGGTAGTTCCCACAATATTTAAACATTTTTATTATTATTATATCTGTTATGGTGATCTATGATCAGTGATTTTTGATGTTACTGTTATAATTGTTTTGGTGTGCTACAAACCGTGCCCATGTAAGATGGCGAACTTAATTGATAAATGCTGCATGTGTTCTGACTGCTCCACTGACTAGCTACAGTCTCTCTCCCTCTCCTTGGGCCCCCCTAGTCCTTGAGACACAGCAATATTGAAATTAGACCCACTGATAATCCTACAATGGCCTCCAAATTTCAAGTGAAAGGAAAATTCACAAATCTCTCACTTTAAAGCTAAAAATGATTAAGCTTAGTGAAGAAGACGTGTCAAAAGGTGAGATAGGCTGCAAGCTAGGGTTGCTGTGCCAAACGTTAGCCAAGTTGTGAATGCAAAGGAAAAGTTCTTAAAGGAAATTAAAAGTGCTACTCCTGTGAACACATGAATGATGAGAAAGCAACACAACCTTATTGCTCATGTGGAGAAAGTTTGAGTGGTCTGCATAGAAGATCAAACCAGCCACAGCATTCCCGTAAGCCAAAGCCTAATCTACAACAAGACCCTAACTCTGTTCAATTCTATGAAGGCTGAGAGAGGCGAGGAAGCTGCAGAAGAAAAGTCTGAAGCTAGAAGATCTTAGTTCATGAGGTTTAAGGAAAGAAACCATCTCCTTAACATAAAAGTGCAAGATGAGGCAGCAAGTGCTCAAGTGCTGATGTAGAGGCTTTAGCAAGTTCTCCAGAAGATCTAGCTAAGAGAAGTGAAGAAGGCAGCTGTGCTAAACAGCAGATTTTCAGTATAAACAAAACAGCTTTATACTTGAAGAAGATTCCATCTAGGACTTCCATAGCTAGAGAGAAGTAATGTCAGGCCCCAAAGCTTCGAAGGACATGCTGACTCTCCATTTAATGTAGCTGGTGATTTTAAGTTGAAGCCAATACTCATTGACCATTCTGGAAATCCTAGGGACCTTAAGCATTGTGCTAAATCTACCCTGCCTGTGCTCTATAAATGGAACAACAAAGCCCGATGACAGCACATCTTTTTATAGCATGGTCAACTGAATATTTTAAGCCCACTGTTGAGACCTACTCTTTAGCAAAAAGATTCCTTGCAAAATATTACAGCTCATTGACAAAGCATCTACTCACCCAAGAGCTCTGATGGAGATGTACAGTACAAAGAGATTAATGTTGTTTTCATACCTGCTCATACGACATCCATTCTGCAGCCCATGGGTCAAAGAGTAATTTGACTTTTGAGTATTATTATTTAAGAAATATATTTCATAAGGCTATACCTGCCATAGATAGTGATTTCTCTGATGGATTTGGGCATATTAAATCAGAACCTTTCTGGAAAAGATTTGCCATTCTATATGCCATTAACAACATTCTAGATCTGGGGGAGGAGGTAAAAATATCAACATTAAGAGGAATTTGGAAGAAGTTGATTCCAATCCTCATGGATGACTTTGAGGGGTTCAAGACTTCCGTGGAAGAAGTAACCGCAGATGGGGTGGAAACAGTGGGAGAGCTATTAATAGAAGTAGAAGTGGAGCCTGAAGATGTGACTGAATTGCTGCAATCTCATGATGAAACCTGAACAGATGAGGAGTTACTTCTTATAGATGGGTAAAGAAAGTGATGTCTTAACATAGACCCTACTGCTCGTAAAGGTGCTGGAAACACTGTTGAAATAAAAAACAAGGGATTTATCTTTTTCCTGGGTCCCGTCTTGGAGCCTTGAGGGCGTCAGCCTTCGAGTGAAGCCAGCACTATAGACGACAGGATGGGGCTTTGGGGACATGGACTGGCTGCTGAGCCAAGCGTGGCCTGAATTCTTGGTGGGCTTTAGAGGTACTTGAGAAGTGCTCTGATTAGTTAAAAACAAAGACAAACACAAAAACCCCACAAGGGATTTTGAATATTATATCCAAAGTTGATAAAGCAGCAGCAAGGTTTGAGAGGATTGGCTCCAATTTTAAAAGACATTGCAGTAAAATGCCATCATGCAGCATCATTTGCTATGGAGGGATTTTTCACAAAAGGAAGAGCCAGCTGATGGGGCAAACTTCATTGTTGTCATATTTCTAAAAGTGGGCACAGTGGCCCCGACTTTCAGCAGCCATCACCCTGAGCCATCAAAGCTGAGGCAAGACCCTCCTCCAGCAAAAAGATTATGACTCGTGAAGGCTCAGCTAACCGTGATCACTAGCATTTTTAGCAATAGTGTATTTTTAATAAAGGCATGTTCATTGTTTTCTAAGATATAATGCTATTGCACCCTTAATTGACTACAGTATAGTGTAGACATAACTTTTATATGCACTAGGAAACCAAAAAGTTGTGTGACTCACTTTATTGTGACATTTGCTTTACTGTGGTGGTCTGGAACTGAACCGGGGACATCTCCGAGGCGTGGCTGTAGTTAAGAACAGCGTCTGTGGTCACGTGGCAGTATGTAGGTGCAAGAGTAGACAGGCAGACGAGGGGGAACAGGAGCATGTCCAGAGGCATGTGGTGCCCACTCACTTAGCATATGACAAGTGTAGCATTTTAAATACATGGAGGAAAGTTTAGATTATTCAGTAAATAATTTTGAGATAGCAGCTTAATTATTTGGGAAAGAATCCCTTTATCACTCCTGGATGATAATTCATTTAAGCAGATTAAAAAGGTAAGTGTAGGAGAACTGGAGGAATCACCAGTGAGGACTGCATGTGTACCTGGTGTCAGGGCAGCAGTCGAAGAACAAGGGAGAGCTCACAAAGGAAAATGATTGAGATTCGTGTACGTGAGAACTTGATTGTAGCATAGGAGAACTGGAGGAATCACCAGTGAGGGCTGCATGTGTACCTGGTTTCAGGGCAGCAGTAGAAGAACAAGGGAGAGCTCACAAAGGAAAATGATTGAGATTCGTGTACGTGAGAACTTGATCGTTCTCAACATCAAATGACACCCTAACTGATCTTACCAGATAAATAGGAACACATTGTAGTGTATTGTGACATAAAGGATTATCACCTTATATAATGCATAAAGACCCTTATAATTCAGTAAAAGTTTTGAGAAATGCCTAAAACATGAAAAAGCCTTACTTAAATAAGAACTATAAATGCTCAATAAACATTTAAAGAAATGTTCATCCCATTAGCTGTGAGAAAATGCAATTTTAAATAATGAGAATTATTTTTGGCTGAAGAAATCAGTAAAGATTTTTGAAAGAAGTAATGCCCAACTGTGGCAAGGTTATGGGAAAACAGCAGTTCTTATATATGGTGCATATGCGTTACTGGAGGATAAATTAAGGATATGAATTAAAATCTTAACATTATTGATACCCTGTGACCTAGGAGTCTCACCTCCAGGTATTTATCTCATGTAAATAATTAGAGAATCGTAAAGAGCTGTCTGCACAAGGAGACCCTGTGTGGTGCTCTCTGTAACAGTGAAAAATGGGGAATAGCATAAATGCCCAATGAGAGAAAACGAGTTAAATAAATTGTGGTCCATTAAAAGCAGCGGAATACTAAGTAGTCATTAAAACTCATGTTCTCAGAAACTAAACATATGCAATAACATTCACAATATAATAAATGATAAAAGTAGGTTGCAAAATAATGTTATATGCTTTGTAATTCCAACACTGTAAAAGTGGTGTATGTTCCTAGATTATGATCGAAGGAAATGTAGTGATTATCTTCTAATCTCAGGAATATGAGTGATTTTTATTTTCCTCTTTCTTCTTTTCTGAGGTTCTCAAAATTTATGCCATGGGACTGTATTCCTGATACACAAACCATCATAATAATCACAGTAAAGGAATTTGAAAAGCTCTATAAGGGAAGCACACAGGGCTTGTTACCCCAGACCCACCAGATAATCTCTCCACACACAGAGAATCACAGGGACCAACTAAAGGGGCTCCAGGAAGGCTGGGTGTCTCCCCTCCCCCATCCTTCTCTCTCTCTGTTTTTTTCTGTTAGGAGACACATTTCCCCCTAGCTATCCTGAAAAGGAGGTGGTTTCTAGTTTCTCTGCTCTTAGTTAATGAAATTTTCTCATTTAAAGTATGATTTGCTCTTTTCAAATTGGATCTATTTTCCTTCTCTGGCTTCTGGCGTCCTGGCTTAATTTCCTGGGAAAGCTGTTTCCAAGTCACAGAGCGTCACTTGCAGGTCCTTGGAGTCCGTGTGTGTGAGGGAGGGGTTGGGGGTGAAATTTGTGCTGCTCCTTTGTCGTACCTGTTCTGTCCTGGGGACTGGCACTGGTTTTCAGTGCAGCTTGATTGTTCTGGGCATGAGTGTACTTGGCTGCTTCATTACTAGCAGCAGCCCCAAGTTAGGGTTGCCAAATTTAGCAAATACAAATACAGAATGCCTAGTTAAATCTGATTTCAAATGAATAGCGAATCACTTTTTAATATAAGTATATCCCAAATATTGCATGAGATATACTCATAACTAAAAAACTATTCATTATCTGAAATTCGGATTAAACCGGGCAGCCTGTGTTATATCTGGTGACCCTACCATCCCAGATGTTTTCGATGGGTCAAATGTCAGTGTGGTCTCATGTCTACCTTGGCCAAAATGGCTCTGTCTATAGTGGGGTCCTCATGCTCCACTCCAAATGGGGGACCCATCTGGGACCAGGAGGTGTTTGAGCAAACACAATTGTCCTAGACTGGATCTACTTGGTGGGCAGTCATACGTTGGCTGTCAGAAGATTCGAGCTTGCCTGTTCCTTTCTGGAATCTAAAATTGAGCAGACACTAATTTTCATAGCCAGGGAGGATGATTAAGCAGTTGACGAGTTAGAGTTGAGGTGATCATTGTTTGATCAGGTGGGGTTTCCACTGTGCCAGCTGCAGAAACAGTACACCCCCTCCCAGGTTTGTAGACCGTGGGTCCTTCCCATCTCATCCTGTGTTCTCTTGAGTGGAAAAAAGAAGGGTAGAATCAAGCAGGTAAAAATGAGGGAATTATAAACACAGGAAGAACCATAGGTCCCCAAGTCTAGGTGGCATAATTGTTTCCAGTTATTTTAGCAATGATTCGGGAATGAACACTACTTGTCAAAAGTAGCTCTAGGGTTGAAGTGGCAAATTACGCTTTGATTTGCAGTGGCTGCATTCACAATCATTTGTGTTCCTAAATTTGGTCACAACCAGGGCAGTCCAGAAACCCGGTGTGCGTTGACTGACCCAGCAAAGGGGAAGCTTCTTGGAGCACCCCTTTGGAGCTGGCCCTTGTGTCCTTTCTCCTGAGAACAGCCAAAGCACGTGGTCCGGCCTTTGTCCTGGCGTCAGATAGCCTTTCTCCGGGAAGGAGCCGTGGCCCAGAGCTGTCCTGGGAGTATACCATGTTTTATTACCTCTCCAGCTTCCCGTTGCCTGCCAAGAGCCGAACCAGAGGTGCCAAAATGCTGTAAGAAATCA